>CM035783.1:53500736-53550736 GCA_020466265.1 Siphamia tubifer
GTTCTAAACAGGCATAAGGCGAACCACATAGATTAACTGAGGAAGT
This sequence comes from Siphamia tubifer, assembly GCA_020466265.1. Classification (NCBI taxonomy): domain Eukaryota; kingdom Metazoa; phylum Chordata; class Actinopteri; order Kurtiformes; family Apogonidae; genus Siphamia; species Siphamia tubifer. Next base: position 53,500,783 of record CM035783.1, read on the forward strand.
ATCTTAAATCACATTCAAAGTAACATCACAGAACAAGGATAGATAACCTGTTTAACTGTTCTGTTAAACTGTTTCCTTTCTTTGACATTTTTAGCAGAAAAAAAAAGCAATGCAAAAATGCTTTTCCTGGTAACTAATTACTTTGCTAGTGGAGTAACGCAGTTAGTAATGCAATTACTATTTTAGGGAAGTAACTAGTACTTGTAATTAATTACTTTTTCAAAGTAACTTACTCAGCACTGCTCCCAAACAATACAATGAAGCATTTTACAGTAAATGACAAAAAATTGTCACATTGGCCCAGAGGTTACACGTGTGGTCTGATAATTCCGATATGTCGTACCAATTTCACATTATTATGACAAATAAAACCCCATTCATTCTTAATGGAAATGACAAAAAATGCCAACACTCCTGCTTCTTCATACTTTGTGGCACAGACTTTATTTAAATTTTCAAACGCAGTCATTTTTGTGGTGTCTTTAGGATGTGATTGTCATGAGGGTGTGATTTACGGTTGTCGATAGAGAACTCAGTAAATCCACCCTGAAAAGACCAAAATCTGACTTTTTATCAGTGGGTGATGTCATCGCTAGAGCACGAGAGAAGAAAAAATTAAGCTGAAAAATGAGTTTGAGAACCGTGGTTCTACAGCACACGTCAGTATTTGCTGAACCTCTTCCTTGCTGCCACATGTTTCCTCAGTCATTTGATAAAGTGTCTTCTACATATTATGGGATGGATGCCAGCCTGTGCTTATCCACTGGACACAGTCCAGACACTACTGTATGTGGATATACTGACCATCCACGTCACAAACAGGAAGTGCTGATAAAGGCTGCAGCGCCACCCGCCAGAGTAAAACAACAGCGCTAACATTACATGAGCCAACACTAAACAAACTACCACTGTCAGGCTGCTTTTGGATTTGTTTTTAAAAATATCTGACAAACAGATTCCACATCAGTAGATATTTCTTCCTTTCACCAGCGATCCGACAAGAGACAAACACATGAGTTACATTTCTTTCAGCAAATGGATGGAAGTCTATTTCACTGTTATTATTTTATTCAAGATCATGTTAAGGGGAATGTGTGCACCTCCAAAATGATTTATTTATGATTTCAATTATAATTTCTTTACTTTAAACAATTTTTAGTGACACATAAATGAATGAAACAAACTTAAATTCACACAATGATCACAGTTTTAACTCAATAATCTGCTTATTTTCATGGTTAACATTTTTAACCTTAGTTTTTACCTGTTTGTGTTTCCTCACCCACGGCAAAAATTAACTTTCGTAATTTTTTTTCTCTCTTAAATTCAACATTTTGGCTGAAAACAAACCAAAAACTGCACATGTTTGCTGCTGTGTTTGTGCAGCAGCTTCATCATCATCATCATCAGTTGATGCAGGTGAGTGTTTGGACTCACCTGGGAACTCATGTCTGACCCCTGCAAGTCTGGAACAAAGCACCTGTTTAAATCTGACCTTAAATGTTAGTTTGAGTTTTAATCTAAATATTTGATTTAAAATCAGAAAGAATATTTACTGACAAATGAAAACTGATTTACACTTTATATTATCTGATTAAACATCTGATTAAACATTTAACACAATTAAATGGAACACGACTTTTTGTCAGAATTATTACTGTTTATCGAATAATTTTACTATTTTACTTTATCATATACACTCTTTTTGTCATAATTATGTATTTATTAGCGCATATTTATGACTTTTTATCTCAGAACTTTGACTTTTTATCTGATAATTTTGACTTTTTATCTCAAAATGTTGACTTTTTAGCTCATAATTTTGACCTTATAGTGGATCATTTTTGCTTTTTATCTCACAATTTCACATTTCATCTCGTAATTTGTACTTTTTCTCTCAGAACTAAAATCTTTTTAACCTCCTAATTTTGAAATTCTTCTTCTTATCTCAGAAATTTGAATTTGATCTCAGAATTTGACATTTTGTCTCACAATTAAATTTTTTTATCTCATAATTTTGACTTTTAGCTCATAATTTAGACTTTTTATCTTATCATTTTGAATTTTTCTCTCATCACGTTGACACTGCTAACAGCTGTGCACCTACACGTAGCTGGTAAACACTGCCGAACAACTGATGACAGTAGTTTGATAAGGTGCTCAGCTGTTAGCAGTGGCAACGCTAGCACATTGATCACCATTGAGAGGAAGTAGCTCCAAACAATTACAAGGTGTGAGTTTTTGTTCTGTGACAGTTTTATTATGTAAATAAATCACTCATTCCAACACATACTGTTTTGAGAAGAAACAGGTTTTATTTTGTTGACCCCAGGAAACCTGCCACAACTACTTTAGCTTTGACCAAAACCGGACCAGAACTGGGCTCATAGGACACTGTGGGGGGTAAGACAGTGTGGGTGCACCAGAGTAAAGGGGCGGAGTCAGAAGAGATAGGCGGAGCCAGTGTGGGTGCACCAGAGTAAAGACACTGATGACAAACATTCATCTGAAAAATACTGAACTGTCCCTTTAAGGGTTAAAGACATTAACTTGACTTTTACCGGAACATTGCGTCAGAATTATTAGTTTTTTATCTGCATTAGTTTTATTCACTCTGTGTTTATGAGGGAGGATGTGATGAATCCTCTGCTGCTTCTGCTCCCACATGGTCACATCTGTCTGAGAAAACTGAGGAAAACCGATGAAAACAGGAAAACAGGAAAACTGAAGAAAACTCTCTCTCTCTCTCTCCTTCTCTCTCTCTCTCTCTCATGCTCTCTCTCCCCCTCTCTCTTTCATGCTCTCTCTCTCTCTCATGCTCTCTCTCTCTCTCTCTCTCTCTCTCTCTGTGATAGTGGGAGTTTGATAAATGTGAGAACCTCTTTTTGTTTTTTTTCTTCATTTCAGCGTCTGCAGAAACTAAACTCCAGTGTGAATCACTAACGGCTGCTGCAGTTGGTTTTTACTCTGGACATAAATAATTCCAGGTTGGAGGAGGTTGTAAAAACCTGTTGAGTAATGATGACATGATACTATTCTATCATACTGTTAGTAATATTATTCTACTATACTGCACATTTTATATTTGATTTTTAAATGTTTTTTTTATTCATAGAGTAACAAATAATATTTTTTTTAAAAATCTGTTAAAAATAAGAAATAATTCCTTATGTGTTTGCATGTGACCCAGGGCACTAACCCTAACCCACACTGCTGTAAATAGACCAAAAATTTTAATGCTAAAATGTATGGACTAGACTCCAAAGATGTGCTATCTATCAGGAATGACATTGTGACTCACAGATTTTGTAAAAAATGTGAAAAACAAGTCAAAACTGTCCATCTGAAATAAATTGGGTCATGTTTACGTGGCTATAACTTCAATATAATGATACATCGTAGCATTTTGCAGTAAAAATCATCAGATTAGCCCAGAGATTACACGTGTGTTCGCATTATTCCGATATGTCGTACGGATTTTTCATTATTATACCAAATAAAACCCCATTCATTCTTAATGGGACCAACAAAAATATGTCTTTTGTTGCCAATGCTACTGTTTCGCTATATTGTGTTGCACATACTTCATTTGAACTTTAAAACACAGGCATGTTTGTCCTCTACAAGGCATGTGATTGCCATGTAGGTGCCATTTATGGTTCTCTATCGAGAACCATAAATGTCTCAAAACAGTCAAAAATGTCCACCTGAAATTAATTGGGCCATGTTTATGTGGCTATAACTGTGTTTTGCAGTGAATAGGAAAAATTCTTCCAATTCTCCCAGAGATGACACGTGTGGTGTCATAATTCTGATATGTCGTACAGATTTTGCATTATTGTGCAGAATAAAACATTCATTCTTAATGTGACCAAAAAAATTTTTTCACCTTTTTTGCCAATGCTACTGATTTGCAATACTTTGTTGCACAGACTTTAAAACGCAGTCATTTTTGTGGTGTCTTTAGGATGTGATTGTCATGAGGGTGTGATTTACAGTTGTCGATAGAGAACTCAGTAAATCCACCCTGAAAAGACCAAAATCTGACTTTTTATCAGTGGGTGATGTCATCGCTAGAGCACGAGAGAAGAAAAAATTAAGCTGAAAAATGTCTCAATAACTCGTCCTCACGGCAAAACCATAAATAGTAGACAAACAATCTTTTCCACAAATGTTGCCATGGTTGTGAGAATTCAAACAAACCAGGGTTTGAAGATCTAGCTCTTTTTAAAGTGAAATGACAGGAACCTGTTTGGGATGATGTCAGGGATTTCTGTCAATAGACTTCTATTGGAAAAATCATTTCTGTCTCATGTTGAGTTCAGTGTTTTTTAAATTGTTCTAACTCACTTATTTTTCACAGTACACACATAAAAAGTACATGTACTTGTTCCTCAGACCCTCCTGTCACTCATCATCAACTTTGTTTTCACCAATTATTTACAGTTTTACCAAAAATTGCAGTAGTTCGGCAGTATGTTCACACCTATTTTTTCCATGTAACAGAGTGTGGAGCTGTCTATGAGTCTGCCCTTTGAAGTTCCCGCCACTGCTCATCACCATGGCAACAGTGCTCCTGGCACTATGAAACACCTGCAGACAATTAAGACTGTGGGAGGAGCTTTAACATGATTGACAAACACTGTGGGCGGGGCTTTAACATGACTGACAGACTAACAGTTAGTCAAACTTTCTTCAGTGATGTTCCCCTTTAGAAACATATTTTTAGTGCGGTACCCCCTGACACTGGCAAAACATCTTTGTAAGATAAAAGAATCACAGTTCTGTAAAATCAGTGTCTGATTATTTTAATTCAAACTTATGTTAGTTTTTATCTCATAATTTTGGCTTTTTCTCATGATTTTGACTTTTTATTTCATAAATTTATTTTTTTTATTTCGGGTGTCACAGTGGTGCAGTAGTTAACAGGGTGGTGCAGTAGTTAACAGGGTGGTGCAGTAGTTAACACTGGTGCCTCACAGACAGAAGGTTGTTGGTTCTATTCCCACACCAGACCTTTCTGTGTGGAGTTTACATGTTCTCCTCGTGTCTGTGTAGGTTTTCTCCAGGTACTCTGGCTCCTCCCACCATCCAAACGCATGCACTGATAGGTTAACCGGTTAACTGGTTAACTGGTTAATCTAAATCACCCATAGGTGTGAATGTGAGACTCATACAGGGTGTACCCCACCTTCACCCATTGTAGCTGGATTAGGCCCCCGTGACCATAATTTTTATTTCATAATTTATCATTTTTATCTCATAATTTTGACATTTTATCTCGTGATTTTGACTTTTTTCATAGTTTTAACTTTTTATCTCTCACACACACACACACACACACACACACACATATATATATATATATATATATATATATATATATATATATATATATATATATATATATAATCTCATAATTTTGACATTTTAGCTCACAAAAAAGCTCAAATTTCACTAAACAAATAGATGTTTAATTAAAAAGTGACTGGACTTGAGTTTGTGGTGCCAGTTAAAGTGGACTGGTTTTTATGCTCTGGGTCCTCACTTGGTCTCAACCCTTCAAATGGTTTTTATGTTCTCGGTCCCCACTAAGTCTCAATCCTTCAAAGTGTGGCGGTGGACATTGGTGGTCTGGTCCCCATGAGTCCAGTTGTGTATTTGTGACACAGAATAGAATGATTTGAATTCTGTATCAGTAAAAATAATCTGATGCCGAAGTGAATGATCATAAGATAAACCCAAAGGGAAAATACCGGAATGTTTGAGCCACAAAACTGTACCACACATTTCCTCTAACCCCGACACACACACACACACACACACACACACACACACACACACACACACACACACACACCTTAGCTAATAAAGCAGGTTTTATGGGCGTCAGGTGACCAAGGCCCCTGATCTAGAGTGGAGGAGACACCAGGCCAATAGAAGGCCACCCAGCTTTTATATCCTGTCTGGATAATCAAGCTAGCAGCCAGGACACATACACACACACACATATATATTGGTTTCCAGGTTTCATGAGGTACAAGTAAAATACAAGTTTCCCTTTGCATCTGTTTCCCTCGTGGTTTATGGAAACTTCTGGAAAAAGGAGTTAATGTCTTTATGTTCACACTGTTAAATATTTTTAATCTGATTAATCACACACTTGGTTTGGACTCATTCTGATCAATCATGATCAAAGCATTTTATGTCCGACAATTTTGTCTCATTTTTTCTGTGGACCCCACAGGGTCAAAGGCAGCGCATCGACAAAATGCTCCTAACAGTAGAAAGATGCAACAAAAAAAAAAACACACACACACATAAAACAAATGCAACACAAGTGAAGCTGTAAGAGAAAAATGATGCAATAATAGAAATGAAGGAGAAGAAAAAACAAAACAAACCCCCAAAACAACTGCAAATATTATCAGATGACAAGTCAAAATCAATCTGTCTGTCTGTCTGTCTGTCTGTCACCTCTACATTCAGAGATAATCAGATAATATTTAGATATATAAACTTACAGGTATAAATAAAGTAACCTTGAACCTTAGCTTTCATTAAAAGTGGATTTTGTGGCTTAATTGAAAAATATCAAGAAATCTCATTTTTTAATGGACATCATATCAAGAGCATGAAATGAACAATATATGCATCATCATCATCATCATCATCATCATCATCATCATCATCATCATCATCATCATCATCATCATCATCATCATCATCATCATCATCATCATCATCATCATCAGTACATACATAAAATTATAATGAACATTATCATCAACATTATGAAATCAATCTATCGATCTGTTCTGAGAGGAAGAACATGGAGGAAATAATTATAGCATTAGAGTTAGGGTCAGAGGGGTCCTCAGGGTTAGGGTCAGGGGGGTCCTCAGGGTTAGGTTTAGAGGGGTCCTCAGGGTTAGTGTCAGGGGGGTCCTCAGGGTTAGGGTCAGAGGGGTCCTCAGTGTTAGGGTCAGGGGGGTCCTCATGGTTAGGGTCAGGGGGGTCCTCAGGGTTAGGTTTAGAGGGGTCCTCAGGGTTAGTGTCAGGGGGGTCCTCAGGGTTAGGGTCAGAGGGGTCCTCAGTGGTAGGGTCAGAGGGGTCCTCAATGTTACGGTGAGGGGGGTCCTCAGGGTTAGGTTTAGAGGGGTCCTGAGGGTTAGGGTCAGAGGGGTCCTCAGGGTTAGGGTTAGGGTTTTAGTCCTAACAGACTTTTAATGAACGGGCCTCCTGATTGAGGCCCCCCTCTGCTTTGGTCTGGTCTGGTCCTGGTTTGGCCCGACCACTTTTCATAATCCTCCTAAAACGCACAAGGCGTACATTGTCAAAGTGGGCGATAGCACGACTCGTGAACATTTTTTCGGGATATATTTTTTCCAGGAATTGGGAAAAATGATGATATGTGTCCAACGTGTCTTTTATTGGTGCTGATGAAATGATGGCTGAGATAAAAAGTCAGAATGATGGCTCCTCCTCCTTTTTTGTCTTCTTCTTTTTATTCGCACCAGGAAAAACTTTCTTTGGGCTCATGATGAATAACAAATACGTATTGCAATAAAGTTTCAAATGAACACACTGGGAAAAACCTGCATTTAAAGGTTAAATATTTTTCGTCTTTATTTTACAGGACGTGTTTCCTTTAAGACGGAACTTTTTTTCCCCCAAACACATGAATTCTGCAGAAACAGTGGCGACGACAACGAAACTAATATTTGACTTTCAGCAGATATAAATACACCTCCTCCTCCTGTGAATTTTCTGTCCGCCCCTTACACCCCCCTCCCATACCTCCAGCCCCCACCCTCACCCTCCTCCTCCTGCGTGGAAAAGCTCAGGGTGATTCCACACAATTTTTTATGGCCACATTCCAGCCCATATATCTGCCACACAACTCGTCAACTGCACTGTGTGTGTGTGTGTGTGAAGGTGAATGTGTGTGTGTGTGTGTGTGTGTGTATGTGTGTGTATGTGAATGTGTGTGTATGTGTGTGTGTGTTATTTCCCTGCCTCCTACTGAGACAAGGAGATAAAAACACTGCTTTATGCTGCTTTCATCTAAATGTGTGTTTCTTTACAGCCTGTTTTGTGTGTGTGTGTGTGTGTGGTGTGTGTGTGTGTGTGTGTGTGTGTGTACTGATGTGATGTATGTACTGTTAACACAAATATGTGTGTGTGTGCATGTGGCCTTTTATTATACGCACATTTGTGACCTGCAGTTTATCAACCAGGACACACAAATATACTGGTGGTGCTGTCCGGTACCGTAGGTAAAAATGAGTGATGGTGTGTTCAGGTACAGTAGTTAAAAGTGTGTTGTGGTGTGTTCAGGACCCATAGTTAAAAGTGTGTGGTGATGCGTTTAGGAACTATAGTTAAAAGTATGTGGTGGTGCTTTCAGGGACTGTAGTTAAAAGTGTGAGGTGGTGCATTCAGGTACTGTAGTAAAAAGTGTGTGGTGGTGCGTTCAGGTACCATAGTTAAAAGTGTGTGGTGGAGTTTTCAGGTACCATAGTTAAAAGCGTGTGGTGGAGCGTTTAGGAACTATAGTTAAAAGTGTGTGGTGGTGCTTTCAGGTACTGTAGTTAAAACTGTGTGGTGGTGGTCCAGTACAATAGTTAAAAGTGCATGGTGGTGCATTCAGGTACTGTAGTTAAAAGTGTGTGGTAGTGGGTCCCGTACCATACTGTAGTTAAAAGTGTGTTGTGGAGCGTTCAGGTACCATAGTTAAAAGTGTGTTGTGGAGCGTTCAGGTACCATAGTTAAAAGTGTGTGGTGGGGCGTTCAGGTACCATAGTTAAAAGTGTGTTGTGGAGCGTTCAGGTACCATAGTTAAAAGTGTGTGGTGGGGCGTTCAGGTACCGGAGTTAAAAGTGTGTGGTGGAGCGTTCAGGTACCATTGTTAAAAGTGTGTGGTGGTCCATTCAGGTACCGTGGGTGGATGATAGATAGGGAGTGTATCAGTTGGTTTAGTAACAGGAAGTATTTGTCATGAGGGAGTTTGACAACTGTGAATTTATTACACACCCACACACACAGAGTTAACTGTATCTGCAGAAACTTTCATGTGGGAGTAAAAGGTGTGGGAGTGAATGGTGTGGGAGTGAAAGGCTAATGCTAATGCTAACAGCAGAACACATGAGGAACAGCTGATCAAACCAAACACAAATCAAACTTTTCTAGAACAAATCCAGTTCCTTATTGTGATAAAGTTAATAATGTTCTGTAATGAACTGATAAACTTTACACTTTAATATATTTTAAATTCATTAAACAACTGAAGTAGTTCAAGACTTTTATTGTGTTAATATTGTTGATTTTGCCAAGAAAACCAACAATCCTGAACTCCAAAAATTAGCATATTTCATCTGACCAATAAAAAAGGGTTTTTAAAACAAAAAATGTAAATAATTCTGTTCAGTTATGAACTCAAAACTTGGTTATTTGGCTGAGGTTCTGAAGGCCCAGGACTGTGGTACCGCTGAGGTTCTGAAGGCCCAGGACTGTGGTACCGCTGAGGTTCTGGAGGCCCAGGACTGTGGTACCGCTGAGGTTCTGAAGGCCCAGGACTGTCTTACTGCTGAGGTTCTGAAGGCCCAGGACTGTGGTACCGCTGAGGTTCTGAAGGCCCAGGACTGTGGTACCGCTGAGGTTCTGAAGGCCCAGGACTGTGGTACTACTGAGGTTCTGAAGGCCCAGGACTGTCTTACTGCTGAGGTTCTGAAGGCCCAGGACTGTGGTACCGCTGAGGTTCTGGAGGCCCAGGACTGTGGTACCGCTGAGGTTCTGGAGGCCCAGGATGCTTCCATCGTGGCCTTAAGCTCATCCATAGTGTTGGGTCTAGTGTCTCTCAACTTCCTCTTGACAATATCCTACAGATTCTCTATGGGGTTCAGGTCAGGACACTATAACACTCTGAGAACAGCCTATAACACTCTGAGAACAGCCTATAACACTCTGAGAACAGCCTATAACACTCTGAGAACAGCCTATAACACTCTGAGAACAGCCTATAACACTCTGAGAACAGTCTATAACACTCTGAGAACAGCCTATAACACTCTGAGAACAGTCTATAACACTCTGAGAACAGCCTATAACACTCTGAGAACAGCCTATAACACTCTGAGAACAGCCTATAACACTCTGAGAACAGTCTATAACACTCTGAGAACAGCCTATAACACTCTGAGCACAGCCTATAACACTCTGAGCACAGCCTATAACACTCTGAGAGCAGCCTATAACACTCTGAGCACAGCCTATAACACTCTGAGAACAGCATATAACACTGTGAGAGCAGCCTATAACACTCTGAGAACAGCCTATAACACTCTGAGAACAGCCTATAACACTCTGAGAGCAGCCTATAACACTCTGAGAACAGTCTATAATACTCTGAGCACAGCCTATAACACTCTGAGAACAGCCTATAACACTCTGAGAACAGCCTATAACACTCTGAGAACAGCCTAAAACACTCTGAGAACAGCCTATAACACTCTGAGCACAGCCTATAACACTCTGAGAACAGTCTATAACACTCTGAGAACAGCTTATAACACTCTGAGAGCAGCCTATAACACTCTGAGCACAGCCTATAACACTCTGAGAACAGCCTATAACACTCTGAGAACAGCATATAACACTCTGAGAGCAGCCTATAACACTCTGAGAACAGCCTATAACACTCTGAGAACAGCCTATAACACTCTGAGAGCAGCCTATAACACTCTGAGAACAGTCTATAACACTCTGAGAACAGCCTATAACACTCTGAGAACAGTCTATAATACTCTGAGCACAGCCTATAACACTCTGAGAACAGCCTATAACACTCTGAGAACAGTCTATAATACTCTGAGCACAGCCTATAACACTCTGAGAACAGCCTATAACACTCTGAGAACAGCCTATAACACTCTGAGAACAGCCTATAACACTCTGAGCACAGCCTATAACACTCTGAGAACAGCCTATAACACTCTGAGAACAGCCTATAACACTCTGAGAACAGCCTATAACACTCTGAGAACAGCATATAACACTCTGAGAGCAGCCTATAACACTCTGAGCACAGCCTATAACACTCTGAGAACAGCCTATAACACTCTGAGCACAGCCTATAACACTCTGAGCACAGCCTATAACACTCTGAGCACAGCCTATAACACTCTGAGCACAGCCTATAACACTCTGAGAACAGTCTATAACACTCTGAGAACAGCCTATAACACTCTGAGAACAGTCTATAATACTCTGAGCACAGCCTATAACACTCTGAGAACAGCCTATAACACTCTGAGAACAGCCTATAACACTCTGAGAACAGCCTAAAACACTCTGAGAACAGCCTATAACACTCTGAGCACAGCCTATAACACTCTGAGAACAGCCTATAACACTCTGAGAACAGCCTATAACACTCTGAGAACAGCCTATAACACTCTGGGAGCAGCCTATAACACTCTGAGCACAGCCTATAACACTCTGAGAACAGTCTATAATACTCTGAGCACAGCCTATAACACTCTGAGAACAGCCTATAACACTCTGAGAACAGCCTATAACACTCTGAGAACAGCCTATAACACTCTGAGCACAGCCTATAACACTCTGAGAACAGCTGTCAGACGGGTCACTTTCAGAGGGCGGTACCAGGGTGTGGAGCCGGTGGGACTTGGGTTGGGCCAGGGTGAAACCCTGGTTACCTGTTAACCGTTACCCGTTACCCGTTAAGCGTTAACTGTTATCCACTTCCTGATTTGAAATGTGTCCAGTCCAGTGCGTACTCCAGGACCATCACACCATGAGCTCGTCCTCATGGTTAGAACACAGTGACCTGTTTGTCAGGTAAAGAAACTCCCACAATGCACCTGTCCTCTGCTGATCACAGTCAGAAACACTCATAGAACCCAGGGCCGTAAAACACTGATTTCTAAAACCATAGGGAGATGCCCCCCAAGTGTGTGTATATGTGTGTGTATGTGTGTGTGTGTTTGTGTGTGTGTGTGTTTGTGTGTGTGTGTGTGTGTGTGTGTTTGTGTGTGTGTGTGTGTGTGTGTGTGTGTTATCAGTTGTTTCCACAGATAAGGTGAAAGGTCAAACAGAAGTTTCTGGGATCAAAGAAAACAGTCAAACATGACATTTATTTTAACTGATAAGAAACAAAAACACTGATATAAACTAAAAACAACCTGGACTGAAACACACACTGTCCACACACACACACACTGTCCACACACACACACACTGTCCACACACACACTGTCCACACACACACACACTGTCCACACACACACACACTGTCCACACACACACACACTGTCCACACACACACTGTCCACACACACACACACTGTCCACACACACACACACTGTCCACATACACCCACTGTCCACACACACACACACTGTCCACATACACACACACACTGTCCACACACACACATACTGTCCACATACACACACATACTGTCCACATACACACACTGTCCACACACACACACTGTCCACACACACATTGTCCTCACACACACACTGTCCACACACACACACTGTCCTCACACACACACTGTCCACACACACACACTGTCCACACACACACACTGTCCACACACACACACTGTCCACACACACACACACACACACACACACACACTGTACACAGGCACACTGTACACACACACACACACACACTGTCCACACACACACTGTCCACACACACACACACACTGTCCACACACACACATACTGTCCACATACACACACATACTGTCCACATACACCCACTGTCCACACACACACACACACTGTCCACACACACACATACTGTCCACATACACACACATACTGTCCACATACACACACTGTCCACACACACACACTGTCCACACACACATTGTCCTCACACACACACTGTCCACACACACACACTGTCCTCACACACACACTGTCCACACACACACACTGTCCACACACACACACTGTCCACACACACACACTGTCCACACACACACACACACACACACACACACACACTGTACACAGGCACACTGTACACACACACACACACACACTGTCCACACACACACTGTCCACACACACACACACACACACACACACTGTACACAGGCACACTGTACACACACACACACACACTGTCCACACACACGCACACTGTACACACATACACACACACTGTACACAGGCACACTGTACACACACACACACACACACTGTCCACACATACACTGTCCACACACACACACTGTCCAAACACACACACACACACACACACACCGTCCAAACACACACAGACACACCGTCCAAACACACACACACACGCACACACACACACACACACACACACACACACACACACTGTCCACACATACACTGTCCACAGACACACACTGTCTAAACACACACACGCACACTCACACACACACACACACACTGTCCACATACACACACACTGTCCACACACACACACACACACACACACACACACACTGTGTCACACAGGAAGTCTGAAACAGTCGATTGTTGAGTCCAGAGTTAGACACTCACTCAGAAATTCACTACTCTTTTTTTTGTTTTAGTAATACTACTACTACTACTACTACTACTACTACTACTACTACTACTACTACTATTACTATGACTACTACTACTACTACTATGACTACTACTACTACTACTACTACTGATAATAATAATAATAATAATTATTATCATTATTATTAGTAGTAGTTAGGGTTAGTAGTAGTAGTAGTAGTAGTAGTAGTAGTAGTCGTAGTAGTAGTAGTAGTAGTAGTCGTAGTAGTAGTTGTAAAAGGAATGATTGATAATGGCTCAAAGAAGAACCCATTAGATTTTGATCAGTGAAGGTCAAAGGTCAAGGTCACACTAAAGGTCAACATTTAAAACACATCAGTGATAATATCTCAGATAGAATCTGGTGTTTTTTTTTTCATTCACATGGTCTGACCTTCAGACATCAGATGGGTCAACACCTGTAGCTCCATCACGTCACATTTTGTCGTCATATGACGTAGAACCAATGATGTATTCACAGACTATGTGGCCTTGACCTTAAATCAGGGTTATTGACACATTTGATCAAATCTGACAATAGACTGTGCTTCATATTAGATATCAGATCAAAAATATACAATATGGTTGCTATGCAATGTCACATGACATCACAGTGATGTCATAAGTAATCAAATATTGAAATGGACATGTCACATAAACTGAAGCCAGGACTTTGAATTTATCCTCTAAGGGACTTCTGTTGATCCATAAAATAAAACTGGAGTGAACATGGAAATGACGTAATGAAAAATAAATTTTTTAATCTGTTTTTATTGAAGATGTAAAATCCCATTCGAACAATGTTTTATTAGTTTATTAGTATTAGTTAACCAAGGATCATAGAATGTCCAGGTTTTTTAATAATAGTAATAGGTTCATTTAAAAAATTTTGGAAATATAAATATAAATATAAATGTTGTTTGTTTAACCTTTTGAGGTCATTTCATATTAGTTTAAATGAATGTTAGTGGATAAATGATGTGGTCACAACAGCTCTGTAAACAAACATAGTTTAAGGTAGAACTTATATTCACTGGTTCATTATTATTTTAAATTGTCCACAAACCTGCATGTGTTGGTTGCATTTATTGTTGTTGATGTTTATAACTATTCTTGATGTGGTTCTGGTTCCAATAAAAAAATCTGGAATTTACAGAATATTCTGTTAATTCAACCTTTGAATAGTTACTGATAGTAATTGGTAAGTACTGATACTACAGTGATACTAATAATCCAACGAGCTTTAACAAATACTTTAAAGTCAAATAAAATACAATTAACAAATAAATAAACTATGTTTTAGAATTGTTATTAGATAATGCACCATGTTATTACATTTTCTAGAAAATAAAAAAGTTGCTAGTGCATTTTGTAATAATCTCAAAATTTAATAACTTATTACAAAATGTGGCTTAACTGTGAGTGTGTGTATGTGTATGTGTATGTGTATGTGTATGTGTATGTGTGTGTATGTGTGTATGTGTGTGTGAGTGTGTGTGTGTGTGTGTGTGTGTGTGTGTGTGTGTGTATGTGTGTGTGTATGTGTGTGTGTGTGTGTGTATGTGTATGTGTGTGTGAGTGTGTATGTGTGTGTATGTGTGTGTGAGTGTGTGTGTATGTGTATGTGTGTGTGAGTATGTGTGTGTGTGTGGGTGTGAGTGTGTGTGGGTGTATGTGTGTGAGTGAGTGTGTGTGTGTGTGTACTGTGAACACTCCGTCTGATTGGTCGTGTCATAGGACAAAGGTGAATCTATTTATACCACAGACAAAAGCCAGGAATAGACACACACACCCACATCAGTGGTTAATGGTGTGTATGTGTGTGTATGTGAGTATGTGTGTGCGTGTGTGTGTGTGTGTGTGTGTGTGTGTGTTGGACAGAAAGGATCTCCACTTTGTTTGTGACCCAGGCACAAGCCAGGGTCAAAGGTCACCAACTTTCTGTCTGCCTGTGTTGACACAGTGACCCCTGGTGACCTCAGTGACCCCCTAAACACACACACACTGCTGTGTTTTATTTTTTTCCCCAGAACATTAGTTTTGGTTTTTGGGCTACAATTCGTAACATATCTGACGTTGTTTCCATTTGATAATAACACAACATTTGTACAAACTACACACACTTGTACGTTTCAAGCCAATGGTATATTTGGTAAATGTATGACCTTTACCTTAAAGCAGGTTATTGACATATTTAGTTAAATCAGACAATATCTTCTGCTTCATATTTAACATTAGGTCTAACATGTGACACATAACGTCAGAGTGACGTCATACGTGGTTGAATATTGAAATGGACATATGTGAAAAACAGGACCCAGGATTTCTGGGAATGTTTTTAAACCCTCTAAGGGATTGTTAATGAGCCATAAAATAAATGGTTAGTGAACACAGAACACTAGTTTATGAAGAAGTTGTGAACATCCAGATCCAAACCTTGGCAGATTTAATGTGTTAGCATTAGCGTTAGCATTAGCACAGACTGGTGCTGCTTCACTGAGGTCTGAACTCTGAGTGATCTAGTTATTATTGTGTCAGAGAATTTATTTAAAGGTGTCATTCCATGGTTATTTCATTAATATTATTATATTCTATATTGTTATTGAATTCATTGTGTGTTGGTTCTATTTTAAAAAACGTCTCGATTGTTTTGTTTCCAGCTGTTTTTTCATGGTAGAAAAATGACTTGAGGTGAAACAACAGAGTTTAGCGGTACTTCCTCATACATGTCCATGATGAGGTGATGAGGAGTCTCTGATTATCTCAGAATGCGTGAAGGAACACTCCCCCCTCCCCTCTCGCTGTGTATGTATTTACCTTTACCCAAGTAGCATCCAGCTAGGTTTAGTTCCGTTGCTTGTTAATTTTTTTCCAGTTTGTGCAGCAGCTACTGTGGCTCCTTCTTCTCTTATAGATGCTAATGCTAATGCTACTTCAGATTCACTGCAATTGGGGGAGGGACTTAACCCCACGTGGGTGACACTAAAGTCCGTCTGACATCAGAGGGACCGTCTTTTTCTGGGTCCCTGGTTCCTGTTGTTGTTTTGTGTGAATGCAGTATGCAGCCAGTGGAGGTGATGAACCACTGTTAAAGGAGCATGTGTTGGTAAGTCTGGGTGAGCCATCACCATGGTAACGCTGGGTGAGCCATCACCATGGTAAGTCTGGGTGAGCCATGAGATTCCAAAAGGACAAAAGTGGTTTTCAGCAGAATGCCACCTTTAATGGGTTGTAATTAGTTAGTGTTAGTGTTAGTGTTAGTTAGGTAGTGTTAGTATTAGTTAGTGAGTGTTAGTATTAGTTAGGTAGTGTTAGTGTTAGTTAGGTAGTGTTAGTATTAGTTAGGTAGTGTTAGTGTTAGTTAGGTAGTGTTAATATTAGTTAGTGAGTGTTAGTATTAGTTAGGTAGTGTTAGTATTAGTTAGGTAGTGTTAGTGTTAGTTAGGTAGTGTTAGTGTTAGTTAGTGAGTGTTGGTATTAGTTAGGTAGTGTTAGTGTTAGTCAGGTAGTGTTAGTATTAGTTAGTGTTAGTATTAGTTAGTGAGTGTTAGTATTAGGTAGTGTTAGTGTTAGTTAGTGAGTGTTAGTATTAGTTAGGTAGTGTTAGTTAGTGAGTGTTAGTGGTAGTTAGGTAGTGTTAGTGTTAGTTAGTGAGTGTTAGTATTAGTTAGTTAGTGTTAGTGTTAGTATTAGTTAGTTAGTGTTAGTATTAGTTAGGTAGTGTTAGTGTTAGTTAGTGAGTGTTAGTATTAGTTAGTTAGTGTTAGTGTTAGTTAGTGAGTGTTAGTATGACTTAGTTAGTGAGTGTTAGTATTAGCTAGTGTTAGTTAGTTAGTGTTAGTGAGTGTTAGTATTAGCTAGTGTTAGTTAGTTAGTGTTAGTTAGTGAGTGTTAGTATTAGTTAGTTAGTGCAGACCTGTGCTGCTTTGTGGAGGTCTGCGCTCTTATACGTCTGCACTGTCAGAATTATCTACTTTGTATATTTTATCACTTTTTCCCTTATTTTAAAAGAGTTTTGAAAATGTTCAATCATTTCAGATGCTTTTTATGTCTCACTTAATTTTTTGGGGTGAATTTTAGTGGATTTTGTTCAAATTTAAGAGTAAATGTTTGTCCCAGTTTTAAATCAGCTGAGCGCTTTTGTTTAGACAGACAGTGACATGGGCTAATTCCTAGCTGTTTGGGGTCCCGACTATTTAAAGTGAAGAGGATTTAGCTGCAGACAGATTACTACTGAGAGGTCTATTACACCAGTGTGCATGTGTGTGTGTTTGTGTGTGTGTGTGCGTGTGTGTGTGTTAGCATAACGCATGGCCGTATGTGTGTGTGTAACATGTGGTTTCTGATGACAACCATTTAAAGGTGTCAGACTGGAGCCACAGCAAATTATCACACACACACACACACACACACACACACACACACACACACACACATGCACACACACACGCACACAGGCACACACACACACACACACACACACACACACACACAGACACACACACACACACACACAGACACACACACACCATTCCTCTTTCCCTCTGTAGTCTAAACAAGCCTGTTATCTTGGCCGTTATTAGATAATGGATGACAACAGGTCACATGACCCAGGCTAACGAGGCGGTTGCTAGGGGAGATGTCTTAATGGCACCTTAAAACACAGAGTAAAGGGTGAACAAACACACAGGAAGTGAATGTTCCTGACAAAAAGTTTCATATTTGTTACATAAAAATGTCATTAAAGCTTTTTAGTGTTTGATCAGATCATCTTTTTATATTTTATATAAAAATTTCATTTATATATATATATGTGACCCACCACCAGTAAACCAGGCATAAGTGTGTGTAAATCCAAACAGAGTTATGTGTGTATCTTGGTAGAGTGGAAACTAAGGTTTAAGATGGTGAAAAAATGATGTTTCTATCACAAGTAGAACCAAAGTTATGGTCATTTTAATATCCACATTTGGACATATTTTACAATTTGCATATTTTTAGATATTGTCCGTTAAAGTTTTGGACTGTTTTGGGGTAGGAAGTCCTTAGCAACGCATAATAATTTATATCCGATTGACACAAATTGTTGACAGATGTTAAAGGACACTCTGATGGACATGTCACAGAAGTTTTATATATTATAATAATAGGACAGAAGTGTGACGTGTTATAATCATTTGGCTTACACCATTGGACAGAACATTCAATATAAGCTTTTACCTCGTACCAAACACTTGGGTGTTTACCCACGGAACGGAGATCGTTTTGTTCGGCGAAAAGAGGTGGAAGTCGTCTTTGTCTTTGCTCAGCAATACCTGAACTTTTGTCGCCGCTTAAATAATTGACTCAATAAACACCTTTATTGATTGGATTTCAATGTAATGACCACAGGAACTGAACATAGAGGTGTTAAGGTACCGTTTTTTGATAAGGTGTAAACACACATAAAGAAATCACCTTCCAGCCTAAATTTGGCTGTAGCTCTGAACGGCTCAGCGCGACTTATGCCTGGTTTCGTGGTGGCGGGTCACATATATATATATATATATATATATATATATAAATGAAATTTTTATTTATAAAATATAGAAATATTTTATCTGTAAAAATTGTTGCATATTTTTCTTTCCAATTGGAGCAATGTTTTTTTCCTAATTAAAGAAAAAAATCCAGCCCTGTAAATTTACCAATAATGTTGATGCCAAAATATGCAGCCTGGTCTCGAAAGATGTGCTATCTGTGATGATTAACATTGCGATGCACAGATTTCATATAAACTGTGAACAGCCAGTCAAAAATGTCCATCCGTATTTAATTGGGCTATGTTTACATGGCTATAACTCCTAAATGATACATCATAGCATTTTGCAGGAAGTAAGAAAAAATTATCAGATTGCCCCAGAGATTATATGTGTGGTCAAATAATTTCGATATGTCGTACGGATTTTGTATTATTGTGCCAAATAAAAACCCCATTCATTCTTAATGGGACCAACAAAAAAAATCTTTTTTCCAACACTCCTGCTTCTTCATACTTTGTGGCACAGACTTCATTTAAACTTTAAAATGCAGTCATTTTTGTGGTGTCTTTAGGATGTGATTGTCATGAGGGTGTGATTTACGGTTGTCGATAGAGAACTCAGTAAATCCACCCTGAAAAGACCAAAATCTGACTTTTTATCAGTGGGTGATGTCATCGCTAGAGCACGAGAGAAGAAAAAATTAAGCTGAAAAATGTCTCAATAACTCGTCCTCACGACAAAACCATAAATAGTAGACAAACAATCTTTTCCACAAATGTTGCCATGGTTGTGAGAATTCAAACAAACCAGGGTTTGAAGATCTAGCTCTTTTTAAAGTGAAATGACAGGAACCTGTTTGGGATGATGTCAGGGATTTCTGTCAATAGACTTCTATTGGAAAAATCATTTCTGTCTCATGTTGAGTTCAGTGTTTTTTAAATTGTTCTAACTCACTTATTTTTCACAGTACACACATAAAAAGTACATGTACTTGTTCCTCAGACCCTCCTGTCACTCATCATCAACTTTGTTTTCACCAATTATTTACACTTTTACCAAAAATGGCAGTAGTTTGGCAGTATGTTCACACCTATTTTTTCCATGTAACAGAGTGTGGAGCTGTCTATGAGTCTGCCCTTTGAAGTTCCCGCCACTGCTCATCACCATGGCAACAGTGCTCCTGGCACTATGAAACACCTGCAGACAATTAAGACTGTGGGAGGAGCTTTAACATGATTGACAAACACTGTGGGCGGGGCTTTAATATGACTGACAGACTAACAGATCTGCTTCATATTGGTAAGTTCAGCGGTTTTAAAACTGCTGTATCTCACTTATTTTTCACAGTACAGGAAAAATAAATATATCTACTTGTCCCTCAGAACCTCCTGTCACTAATGATTAACTTTGTTTTCAACAATTATTTACAGTTTTACCAAAAATTAGAGGCATGTTTTAACATTCAGACAGGCTTTACTCCAAGTCAGCTCTGTGTGTGCGTCTGTGTGTGTGTAACTCCAGGTTTCCATGGCAACGGGGAAAGTCCCTTATTCACAGAAAATGGGAGGAGCTTTAACAGAAAATGGGAGGAGATTTAATAGAACTGACTCAGTCCACAAACACTGACAAACAGATTCCACATATCAATGAACAGCAGATTTTTCTTCCTTTCACCAGAAACAACTCCTTCAGGAAATGGATTGACGTCTAGTTCAAAATATTATTGTTTTTATCTTGTATTGTGTGTGTGTGTGTGTGTGAGGGGGGGGGGGTATTTAAAGGATATTTATTCATTTATTTATTCATTCACTCGTTCTTCACTTTGAAAAAAAAATGTTTTTGTGAGATCAAACAATCACCAATGTTTAAGACAAAAAAGACAAAATGTCTGATGTGTGAAAATGTAAAAAGCCTTTATTACATTTAGTTACAAAAACCTATAAACGACCCAAACGCGTTTCATCATCCAAGCCTTCATCAGGGAGTCAAACAAACACCAATGTTTGTTTGTTTATGTTTTTTACTTTGCGAATCAGAGATTTGCGAAGTTATGTTGGTTTATCGGTTTGTGTGTGTGTGTGTGTGTGTGTGTGTGTGTGTGTGTGTGTGCACATTTCCTCTTTTCTCACTCTAGCGTCGCCAGTTCTGGACGAATCGTTCTGAAATTTGTCAAGTACAAGGAGATGGATACAAGGATGAACTGAAACGAATGTCAGCTGAATCAACTCACTACTTCCTGTCTGACGCCATATTGAATTTTTGCATCAAGGTCACACCAGAGATGTGGTATTTTCAACACGATATTTACAACTGGGAAACTGATAATGATGTATTATTGATTTAACACATTAATGACTGATAATGGTGTATTATTGATTTAACACATTAATGACTGATAATGGTGTATTATTGATTTAACACATTAATGACTGATAATGGTGTATTATTGATTTAACACATTAATGACTGATAATGGTGTATTATTGAATCTTGTCCATTCAATAATACACCATTATCAGTCATTAATGTGTCACAGATTTCACATGATTCACAAAGTTACCAGCCTTCTAGTTTTTTATGTTATGTAAATTAATGTTTGTTTGTTAATCTCACCTAACATTGGTTGGAAGAGTTTATTGCAATAAGTGTGTGTGTGTGTGTGTGTGTGTGTGTGTGTGTGTGCTTGTATTCCTATCTTTAAAGGGACATTGATTTGTTTACACAGTCACACCATGGGGACCTCTGACACTATAGGGACAAAAATTCAGGTCCCCACAAGGGTTAAATATAAATAAAGGTCCCCACTAGTAAAATAGAAATGATGCGGCTCTACAAATACAGAAAAAAAAAATTCAGGAAGTCCCCATTATAAGGAAAACGGGTGTAAAGTGAAACATATATTTATCAAACGTTAGAAGACGAGTTTCCTTTTTTATATTTATTTTTATGTGTTTTTTTTATAATCTATTTTATTATTTATCATTTATTTATTTATTATTAATTTTTTTAATCGGTTTCATTATTAATATTATATTTATTCTAATTAATTTTATTTTTAAGTCATTTTTTTATGTATTAATTCTTTTTGAAAAATTCAGTTTACTTTTCTCGTCTCATCATGTCTCGTCATCTGAACCCACTTTATCCTCACAAGGGTCGTGGGGGTCACTGGGGGCCTAATCCAACTACAATGGGTGAAGGCGGGGTACACCCTGTATGAGTCTCCAGTTCATCTCAGGGCTGAACATATATAGACAAACAATCACTCTCACATTCACACCTATGGACAGTTTAGATTAACCAGTTAACCTATCAGTGCATGTGTTTGGATGGTGGGAGGAAACCGGAGTGCCCGGCGAAAACCCACACGCACACGGGGAGGACATGCAAACTCCACACAGAAAGGTCTGGTGTGGGAATAGAACCAGGGACCTTTCTCGCTGTGAATACTTGAGATATCATCATGAAATTACATGGGCATATACATATAGATAATGTACATCAGATGCAATGATCCATTTGAGTAGAGGTCAAAGGTCAAGGTCATGATTAACTAAAAGGTCAAAATCACATTATTGGTTCTAATTCAAGAATGGGTTGTCATAGAAACTTCAGAATGGCACAAAATAGGGGCAGGATTAGGCATTCTCTGAATACTTGTTAATGTTTGTGGCAACTTCAATAAATGATAAACATGATCTGCATGAAAAACCTGTGAGAGTGTGTGTGTGTGTGTGTGTGTGTGTGTGTGTGTGTGTGTGTGTGTGTGTGTGTGTGAGACAGTGTGAGAGAGTGTGTGAACAATGGATAAGAAACGTTATCTGACCAAACTCTTTCCACAGTGAGGTCACATCTACCAGTGTGTGTGTGTGTGTGTGTGTGTGTGTGTGTGGGTATGTGTGTGTGTGGGTATGTGTGTGTGTCAGTGTTATCAGTTGCAGTAGAAGGGTTACATTGCACAGGAATGTGTGTGTTCAGCCCAGACACAGTCCAGCTGGACGCCCCCCTCACCCCCCCCACACTACTACTGTATGTGTATACAACTGATTTTCCACATCAGACACTTAAAGGTAGGGTAGGACATGTTGGAAAATGCTTCCTGCAGCTTTATTTTGAAAGTATACACACCCATGCCCCTTCGTCAGCCCACCCCTCCAAACTACGCCTTAAAAAATACATGAATGCGCTGCTGTCTGGAGCGATCACTGAGGTTCACAAGCATTCACCACAACTCAACGCCAAATATCATCCTAAATAACAAAACAATAATCAATATTTTTCAGTTTGTGTCACATGAAGCTCAGCTACAAAAAGGTTTAGAAGCATGAAATAAAAGATTGTTTGTCTACTATTTATGGTTTTTGGTTTATGGTTATTGAGATATTTTTCAGGTGAAATTTTGCTTCTCTCACCCACTAATAAAAAGGTCAGATTTGGGCTTTTTCAGGATAGATTTCATGACTTCTCTATCAAGAACTGTAAATTGCAATGTGAATAGAATCACATCCTAAAGAGAGGACAAAAATGAAGTCTGTACGAGAAAGTATGGAGAAGCAGTACTGTTGGTAAAAAGGTCATTTTTTTTGTCTGTCCCATTAAGAATCAATGGGGTTTTATTTGGCATAATGATGCAAAACCCCTATGACATGTCATAATTATGAGACCATACGTGTAATCTCTGGGCAAACCGGAAGAATTTTTCCTATTTACTGCAACATGCTATGATGTATCATTTGGGAGTTAGAACCACGCACACATGCCCCAATTCATTTCAGATGGACATTTTTGACTGTTTTTTTTTCACATTTTATACGAAATCTGTGAATCGCAATGTCAATCCTGATAGATAGTACATCTTTTAAGACCAGGTTGCACATTTTAGCATCAACATTTTTGTTGTTTTTACAGTGCTGTGGGCTGCATTTTTTTAAAAAAGTATTTTGTATAAGTCAGAAGACATGATAAAAATATAAACCTGTGTCTTTCATGCAAACACTCTGGGAATAAATGTTTTAATATTGAAAAGAACAATCTAATGAATGTTAAAGAATTTAGAATTTTAGCTCTTGATTTAAATTTAGTTGTAAATTATAAAAGGTCAAGTGTAATAGTTTCCATAGCAACCATCCCTGATCGTCTCTCAGCTGTAGTGTTCCAGTGTGTTTAAGGCCTTGGCTGAGTTAAGTGTGTGCATGTGTGTGGGTCTGAGGGTTAGGGTGATGAAGGGGGTGAAGGTTGGGGGTGAGGGGTGGTGAGGGGAGGGTGAAGGGGGGTGAGGGGAGGGTGAAGGGGGGTGAGGGGGCACTTTTACCTGTTTTAGATCCATGAAGACGATGGCATCCATCAAACCAAACACAGGAAGCTGATTTGGCTTAACAGCGTAATCACTGGCGCCAGCCACCGCCGCCACGGCAACCATGGTAACCATGGCAACTACAGCCGAGTGTGAGAGAGCTGAGGCTGCCTGACACACACACATTAACACACACCTAGTGTGTCAGTGTGATTTTGTGTGTGTGTGTGTGTGTGTGACCCTAGACCCACTAGGGTCTGTGGTCTCCTGGTTTTTTAAGGTCTGGGGTCTCCTAGTTCTGTGGTCTCCTGGGGTCTGTGGTCTCCTGGTTCTGGGGTATCCTGGTTCTGGGGTATCCTGGGGTCTGTGGACTCCTGGTTCTGGGGTATCCTGGGGTCTGTAATCTCCTGGTTCTGGGGTCTCCTGGGGTCTGTGGTCTCCTGGTTTTGGTGTCTCCTGGTTCTGGGGTCTCATGGTTCTGTGGTCTCCTGGGGTCTGCGGTCTCCTGGTTCTGGGGTCTCATGGTTCTGTGGTCTCCTGGGGTCTGCGGTCTCATGGTTCTGGGGTCTCATGGTTCTGGGGTCTCCTGGGGTCTGTGGTCTCCTGGTTTTTTGGGGTCTGGGGTCTACAGATGGTCCAAGTTCTTCTTCAGATTGCAGCTGTTTTGTGTCTAATAGAAGGAAACTGGCACTGGGACAAGTACACACTTAGACTTTTACTGGTCACTGGGCACCCCCCCCCTGTTCCTCTGGCACCAACACCTGGCGTCTCCACATCGAAATAGATCAACCGAAGGCGCTCATAGCCCCCCCACCCGTAGATCAACCCAAGGCTCCCGCTTCCCTGTATTAAGCCTTAGCGTTAGCATGTAAATATTAGCATTAGCTTGCGCTGCTACAGTTAAACCTGTCCATATTTAGCTCCATTACTTTCATTAGTCACTGTATTTATACAAACAGTCATATGAGCTGATTAAACACTGGGCTGGGGTGGGGGGGGGTCACTGAAGAGGAGGAGAGTCACTGGGGGGGTCACGGGGGGAAAGAGAAGCATGATGGGAGTGAGGGGGGGATAGAAAAATCATTGTGACAATGAACAGGATGACTGCAGCTGGGGTGGGGGGGAAACTGCCCATTTCTTTGTTTCAAGCACACAGGCATTTAATGTTCGTCTTATTTATTACATTTTATTATGTTTTCTTATATAAACATCTTTCGGGGAAAAATGCAGCCCGCACTACTGTACATAGACTGAAAATTTTGATGCTAAAATGAGCGGCCTGGTCTTGAAAGATGTGCTGTCAATCAGGAATGACATTGTGATGAACGGATTTCATATAAGATGTGAAAAAACTGTCAAAAATGTCCAACTGAAATTAATTGGACCATGTTTACATGGCTATAACTCCCAAATGATACACCAGAGTGTTTTGCAGTAAACAGGGACAGTTCTCCTGATTGTCCCAGAAATTACACATGTGGTCTCATAACTCTGATATGTCGTATGGATTTCACATTATTATGACAAATAAAACCCCATTCATTCTCAATGGGACCGACAAAAAATTTTCCTTTTTTTCCAACACTCCTGCTTCTCCATACTTTGTGGCACAGACTTCATTTAAACTTTAAAACACAGTCATTTTTGTGGTGTCTTTAGGATGTGATTGTCATGAGGGTGTGATTTACGGTTGTCGATAGAGAACTCAGTAAATCCACCCTGAAAAGACCAAAATCTGACTTTTTATCAGTGGGTGATGTCATCGCTAGAGCACGAGAGAAGAAAAAATTAAGCTGAAAAATGTCTCAATAACTCGTCCTCACGGCAAAACCATAAATAGTAGACAAACAATCTTTTCCACAAATGTTGCCATGGTTGTGAGAATTCAAACAAACCAGGGTTTGAAGATCTAGCTCTTTTTAAAGTGAAATGACAGGAACCTGTTTGGGATGATGTCAGGGATTTCTGTCAATAGACTTCTATTGGAAAAATCATTTCTGTCTCATGTTGAGTTCAGTGTTTTTTAAATTGTTCTAACTCACTTATTTTTCACAGTACACACATAAAAAGTACATGTACTTGTTCCTCACACCCTCCTGTCACTCATCATCAACTTTGTTTTCACCAATTATTTACAGTTTTACCAAAAATGGCAGTAGTTTGGCAGTATGTTCACACCTATTTTTTCCATGTAACAGAGTGTGGAGCTGTCTATGAGTCTGCCCTTTGAAGTTCCCGCCACTGCTCATCACCATGGCAACAGTGCTCCTGGCACTATGAAACACCTGCAGACAATTAAGACTGTGGGAGGAGCTTTAACATGATTGACAAACACTGTGGGCGGGACTTTAATATGACTGACAGACTAACAGATCTGCTTCATTTTGGTGAGTTCAGTGGTTTTAAAACTGCTGTATCTCACTTATTTTTCACAGTACAGGAAAAATAAATATATCTACTTGTCCTTGTTTTTTATTTGGAATAAAAATGCATAATC
Source organism: Siphamia tubifer (assembly GCA_020466265.1). Lineage (NCBI taxonomy): Eukaryota > Metazoa > Chordata > Actinopteri > Kurtiformes > Apogonidae > Siphamia > Siphamia tubifer. Next base: position 53,527,703 of record CM035783.1, read on the forward strand.
CGTACAACATATCGGAATTATGAGACCACACCTGTATTCTCTGGGCCAATCTGAAGAATTTTTCGTATTTACTGTAAATCATTACGATGCATCGTGTGGGAGTTATAGCCACGTAAACATGGCCCAATTCATTTCAGATGGACATTTTTGACAGGTTTTTCACATTTTATTTAAAATCCATGCGTCACAGTGTCAATTCTGATCGATAACACATCTTTCGAGACCGAGCCGTACATTTTAACGTCAAAATTGTTTGTCTATTTACAGCGGTGTGGGCCGCTTTTTTTTTTTTTTTTATAATAAAACACAATAATAAATATGAGGAACAGTATTCTGATAGAATTATGATTCATGTCAAATATTGTCAGGGAGACCAATCATTTCTTTGACTGTCATATTTTACAGCTGAAGCCACAAAATTATTTTAGACTCCGACAATTTATGAACATTCCAGAAAGACTATTTTTCACAAGCAGTTTTAAGGAAGAGGCGAGATTCTCTGAATACTTTTGTTTTCTAAAGATGCCGTGTTGATGAACATGAGATAAAGTGTTTGTGTGTGGAACATGTTCCTGGTAAAGGGTGAAAAACAGACCAATCAGAGCCAGTGAACAGATGCTACTGTGACACAGACCAGAGAAGCTTCTGGAACATCACTAATTCACTTACTCTCCACCACAGGCCTGTGTGTGTGTGTATACTTCTATTCCTATCTTTATGGGGACATTGATATGTTCACACAAGTCACACCATGGGGACCGCAGACACTATGGGGACCAAAATTCAAGTCCCCATGAGGGTTAAATATAAAAGTCCCCACTAGTAAAATAGAAATGATGTGGTTCTGTAAATGTATTTATTTATTTTTCTGCAAGTCCCCATGAAGCATGATGATTTAAAAAATATAGATTATAAATAACTTTTTTTTTTTTTTTAATTTTTAATAAATTTTTTACACATATTTTTATCGAGTCATGTTTTATTTATTCATTTAATTCAATTTTTATTAGTTTTAAAAAACTAAAAGATATGTGTACACTCACAACCCAGTGGCTGTGTGTGTGAATATGTGTGTATGTGTGTGTGTGTGTGTGTGTGTGTGTGTGTGTGTGTGTGTATGTGTGTGTGTGATGTGTGTGTGTGTGTATGTGTGTGCGTGATGTGTGTGTGTGTGTGTGTGTGATGTGTGTGTGATGTGTGTATGTGTGTGTGTGTGTGTGTGTGTGTGTATGTGTGTGTGTGTGTGTGTGTATGTGTGTGTGTGTGTGTGTGTGTGTGTGTGTATGTGTGTGTGTGTGTGTGTGTGTGTGTGTGTGTATGTGTGTGTGTGTGTGTGTGTGTGTATGTGTGTGTGTGTGTGTGTGTGTGTGTGTGTGTGTAAGTGAATTAGTAGCTGCTCTGTTTCTGTTTCTGTTTGATATAAAATCATCTTTAAAGACATGGATGTTGAATTAGTTTCCTCAGACTCTTGCAGGTGACCTTTGACCTGAACTGAACCCTCTGTACCTCCAGCTGTTAAAGACCAATTAACTATAGCAGAATACACCCGTTTCCATGGAAAAATGTATTCACAATTAACATATCCATGTAAGCAGGAAGGAAATAGACTTGATTCAGAATTATTTTAAATATCACTGTTCTACACTTTTATATAAAGTCACACATTAAATCTGTTAAATCTTCCATAATTTAATCAGATGAATGAGAAAAACTTTGGGTTATTCCTCATATATGATGGTTTATGTACATGTAGTAAATGGATTAGTAAATATTCCACTAGAAAAAACCTGTAAAGTGAATGGATCATAATTTGCAGACAGTGTGTGAAATAGATCTGGTAGATCTAGATCTGGTAGATATTCCTTTGGACTAAAACCCTTTCTCTTTTTTATTCTAACTATTTCACAATTTCAGTCCAGACTGATCTGGGAAACTGGATCCAACCATCATTTAAGACTTGACTTTTCTTTATCACTAACATGTGGGGACATTTCATTAGTTTTATTCTTTATCACTAACACATGTGGGGACATTTCATTAGTTTTATTCTTTATCACTAACACATGTGGGGATGTTTAATTTGTTTGTATTCTTTATCATTAACACACATGTGGGGACATTTCATTAGTTTTATTCTTTATCACTAACACATGTGGGGATGTTTAATTTGTTTGTATTCTTTATCATTAACACACATGTGGGGACATTTCATTAGTTTTTCTTCTTTATCACTAACACACATGTGGGGAAATTTAATTAGTTTTTATTCTTTATCACTAACACACATGTGGGGACATTTCATTAGTTTGTATTCTTTATCATTAACATGTGGGAACATTTCATTAGTTTTTAATCTTTATCACTAACACACATGTGGGGACATTTAATTAGTTTTTATTCTTTATCACTAACACACATGTGGGGACATTTCATTAGTTTTTCTTCTTTATCACTAACACACATGTGGGGACATTTAAGTAGTTTTTCTTCTTTATCACTAACACACATGTGGGGATGTTTAATTAGTTTTTATTCTTTATCACTAACACACATGTGGGGACATTTCATTAGTTTTATTCTTTATCACTAACACATGTGGGGATGTTTAATTTGTTTGTATTCTTTATCATTAACACACATGTGGGGACATTTCATTAGTTTTTCTTCTTTATCACTAACACACATGTGGGGGCATTTCATTAGTTTTTCTTCTTTATCACTAACACACATGTGGGGATGTTTAATTAGTTTTTATTCTTTATCACTAACACACATGTGGGGACATTTCATTAGTTTGTATTCTTTATCATTAACATGTGGGGACATTTAATTAGTTTTTATTCTTTATCACTAACACACATGTGGGGACATTTCATTAGTTTTTCTTTTTTATCATTAACACACATGTGGGGGCATTTCATTCGTTTTTATTCTTTATCATTAACATGTGGGGACATTTCATTGGAGCCTCTACCAGATCAGTGTGATGTTGTTTAGGATGTTGGTCTAAAAATAGAGTTGGGTGTCAGTGTAAAGACATGTCCTAATCACTTCCATGCTAACACATGCTAAGAGATGCCAACACATGCTAACACAGTTTAACTCAGTCTTCATCCAAATGGTGTGATGTCACCTATATGTAATAATAATAATAATAATAAAAAAATAATAATAATTACAATAATAATAATAATAATAATAATAATAATAATAATAATAATAATAATAATAATAATAATAATAATAATAATAATAATAATAATAATAATAATAATAATAACTGCCAATCATCAAAAAATGATAGAAAATTACTTTTACTACTACTTTAAGGCAACAATTTGAATTCATATCACAGTCGTGCTTGACAAGATAACATTTTTAATGCATTTTATCGCGATTTTTTTGTGTCTTTTAATGTAGTTTTTAGTGTGTTTTGTGTAGTTTTGAGTGTATTTTAATGTATTTTTGTGCATTTTAGTATAATTTCTAGTGCATTTTAGTATATTTTTGGTGAATTTTACTTGCCCTTATCACTTCCATGCTAACACAGTTTGGCTCAAAATGACAAAATCTAAGTTTCTCAGTTTTCATCCATTCATAATAATAATAATAATTGCATAATAGCATCTGGAAGCTAACACTAAAGGCAATGTAGCTCCAGCTAGCATCTGGAAGCTAACGAAGCTCAGCTAATAATGACATTCTCTTCATCTGACATTTCTATCAAACTCCAGTTAAATATTTGGCTCCGTTATCGTCTTAGACCTGCATATCAACGTCCCCGCTCTTCACATATGTCTGTGTTTTTGGTGATTTAGTTTCAGACTAACGACGCGCTTGCTAGCGGACATAGCATGGCGTTAGCACAGAGCTAACAGTGGAGCTTTCTGCTAATGTTTTCTGTCTGGATGTAACCAACAACATGTGATTTTGACTGGCTCTGTGTGTGTGTGTTTGTGTGTGTGTGTGTGTGTGTGTGTGTGTATATATGTGTGTGTGTGTGTGTGTGTGTGTGTGTATGTGTGTGTATGTGTGTGTGTGAGATCAGGAATTCATTAGTTGAGAGGAAGCTGGATGCTGCAGTCTGTTTTCTGTCAGTCTGTCGCACGGTGATTTTTCCCAAGGCCAAGAGGATATCCCTTACACACACACACACACACACACACATACACACACACACACACACACATACACACAGACACACATACACACACATACACACACACACACACACACACATGGCGGCAGTACTGGGCATGCTCAGAAGGACCAGATAAGTCAAAAACGTAGCGAGGCTTAAATCTTTCCGCACAAACACTCAACGCTCTGTAACATAAATATTATACGTGATAAATCCATAAGTGGTTTTTGTCGTAATGCGAACAGACGATAAATGACAATATTCGTAGTTTATGTGAAGAGTTTTGTGAGTGAAAGGAAACACAGTCTGCAAATCCTCCACGTGTTTGACTGCAGCAGCTTTGTCTGGTTTTCACACACACGCTAAAAATGAACCTACAACTGCTAGGATTTAGATATTTATGTCATTATTTAGTTAGTTATTTAGTTATGTCATTATTTAGTTATTTAGTTAGTTATTTAGTTATAGGTGTTAATGGACTATTGTGAAGAATATATAGAACACAATAAATTTAACACAAATAAATGCAACAGTTTTTTGTTGAATAAACATTTTAATTATGTTCATGTTTTAGTGTGTGTGTGTGTGTGTGTGTGTGTGTGTGTGTGTGCATATTTCTGTGTGTGTGTCCGTATTTCTGTATGTGTGTGTGTGTGTGTGTGTGTGTGTGTGTGTGTGTGTGTGTTTTCACAGATTTTGTTAAATGTATTTTTTTTTAATTAATTCAAAATCTTTCTGGTTATTATTTAATTATAATTATGTAAAATAATTAATTAATTTAATTATAATTATGTAAAATAATGTATTTATTTAATGATAATTATGTAAAACACTTAACGTATTTAATGATGATCATGATGTAAAACAGTTAAGTTTACGAAAGATTTGTAATTAAAGTTCCTTAAAGACGTCATTAATTATTATTTAGTTTAATTTAAAAAAAATTCTCAGTAGTTTTACTTTAAACTCAAATTTTCACAATAATAAATACAACTGGAAAAGTTCACATTAATATAAAAGTTATTTTAAAACACTCAAAACTCATTTTATTTTGTTACAAACTGTTCAGTTATAATTATTCCTTTAATTTATTCCTGTAATTTATTAATAATTTTTAAAAATCTGATCCAACAGAGAAATTTATTTATTTGTGCATATGTATATATAATTGTATGATTATATATATTCATATTGAATTAAATATATTTAAATAACTAATAAAACAGTTAATTTTTAACTTTTATTTAATTTCAGTGATTTGGTTTTTTCTGCAGCTGAAAAAACTATATAAATATATAAACTATATAAATAAGTTTACACCAGAAACTGCTTCAAATCAAATATATGTATATATATATATATATATATATATATATATATATATATATATATATATATATATATATATATATATATATATATATATATATATATGTGTGTGTGTGTGTGTGTTTTTTTAAAGATATACAGATATTCAATAAAATAATGATGTGCATAGTATGAATTTATCAAACATAAACCATTTAATATTACAATATTTATAAATAAATCATATGAAAGAGTGGTTTTAAATAAAAGATTTAAATATATAGGTTTTAGTTAACTCTGCACAAATATTTTATTAAACCATAGTTTTTACATGGAAGTGTTTAGACTGAAATATATCAATTATTCTTATTCTTATTCTTAATAATAATAATAACATTAGTAGTAGTAGTAGTAGTTGTTGTAGTATTGAAATAATATTTGGATAGAACATAAAATATTATTAGTCAGATTGAAGAAGGAATTTTTTCTAGAAATTATTAATCCTGCTGTAAAGTGTACCTGCAGTTTAGTATTTACAGTGTAGTACCTGCAGTTTAGTATTTACAGTGTAGTACCTGCAGTTTAGTATTTACAGTGTAGTACCTGCAGTTTAGTATTTACAGTGTAGTACCTGCAGTTTAGTATTTACAGTGTAGTACCTGCAGTTTAGTATTTACAGTGTAGTACCTGCAGTTTAGTATTTACAGTGTAGTACCTGCAGTTTAGTATTTACAGTGTAGTACCTGCAGTTTAGTATTTACAGTGTAGTACCTGCAGTTTAGTATTTACAGTGTAGTACCTGCAGTTTAGTATTTACAGTGTAGTACCTGCAGTTTAGTATTTACAGTGTAGTACCTGCAGTTTAGTATTTACAGTGTAGTACCTGCACTTTAGTATTTACAGTGTAGTACCTGCACTTTACTCAGATATAAAATGTGAATCAGATTCATTTTCAGTTCGTCTTCTGTTGAAAAAAAAAGTGTTTAATTTAAACTGAGATTAGAATTTAACACAGGAGGGAAGTGAATAATAATAATAAAATAATGCTGTTAAAGCAGGGACTTTCCCTGTTGCCATGGAAACCTGGAGTTACACACACAGACGCACACACAGAGCTGACTTGGAGTAAAGCCTGTCTGAATGTTAAACCATGCCTCTGATCTCCTGCGATGTTAGGGAAAACTGTAAATAATTGTTGAAAACAAAGTTAATCATTATTGACAGGAGGTTCTGAGGGACAAGTAGATATTTTTATTTTTCCTGTACTGTAAAAAATAAGTGAGATACAGCAGTTTTAAAACCACTGAACTCACCAAAATGAAGCAGATCTGTTAGTCTGTCAATCATGTTAAAGCCCCGCCCACAATGTTTGTCAATCATGTTAAAGCTCCTCCCACAGTCTTAATTGTCTGCAGGTGTTTCACAGAGAGGCTAAGCCCCGCCCTTCTACTTCCGGTCCATAGGTGCTACGCTCACACAAAAAAATTAATGGGAGTGAATGGAGTGAGTCAAGCTAAATTCTGATTCCGTTTGACAAGTGTTCTGAAATTCACATATGATAGTGAAGGTTAATAATAAATATTAATGTATCATAGACAGACCAGCTGTTTATGATGGAAGCAAACATGACGTTAGCTTTTATGTGGGTTAGCTTTTATGTGGGCTTAGTAAGAGACTACAGTGAGTGGAGGATGTGACGTCACATGTTCTCCAGGTGTGTAGTTTAAATTATTAACAGGTTTTACTCACAGATGAATCAGCTGTTCGTTAACGGAAGCAGTTAAAACACATAAATAATTATCATTTATTATGAGGAACAACATGTGTGTGATTCAGGTCACATGACAAACCAGATAACATTTAACATTTTATTCACCATTAAATACTATTCAATAATTTTCCGACCTCAGGCCCCGTGAGTCTCCTGGAAGGGGCGGAGCCTTAAGCTTCCCATACATAGCTTTCTAGTGACGTCACTTCCTGTAGTAAAGGGGAAAACAACAGCGTAGCAACCACTGTGTGAACTGCACTGCACCGTCCTGCACGCTTAAAACTTGGTGTAAAATGTCCAAATGTCGTGGTGCCTCCAGGTGCAATAACCATGATTGGATGGAACAGAAACTGTCTTTTTCCAAGTACCGACAGAAAAGGCTGAAAAATGTGCAGCATGGCTTCAGGTGCTGAGAGGAATATCTCCAGATGATGGTAAGCTCTGGAGTGCAATATCAAAATGGAAGTAAAACTAAAGTAGTGGAGTGTTCTGGAGGCTGGGTGAGTGAGAGTATTCAAGTATTTAAATGCATTTCTGTAACCTACCTCAAACAAAACATATACTTTCAGGCTCTTATAAGTTTGCATTTTTCTCGTATGTATATATATATATATGACAGGACTTTTGACGCAGATAGTTGTAGATACCTGCCCACTTGATATTTCACCAAGAACCTGCCGGTAATATATACGGACAGGTGATCCCTGCTAACTACCGTTCATACTGGACAGAGGTTTATGAAAATAGTCATAGGATGGAGCTATCTGTCGAGTGTTGCTACGCTCTTGTTTTCCCCTTTTAAAATGATGGCGCACATTACTAGGCGATGTGGTGATGTCACATGAAGTTATGTATAGTGCCAGGAGCACTGTTGCCATGGTGATGAGCAGTGGCGGGAACTTCAAAGGGCAGACTCATAGACAGCTCCACACTCTGTTACATGGAAAAAATAGGTGTGAACATACTGCCGAACTACTGCCATTTTTGGGAAAACTGTAAATAATTAGTGAAAATAATGATTATTATGAGTTTCAGGAGGGTCTGCGGAACAAGAACATGTACTTTTTATGTGTGTACTGTGAAAAATAAGTGAGTTAGAACAATTTAAAAAACACTGAACTCAACATGAGACAGAAATGATTTTTCCAATAGAAGTCTATTGACAGAAATCCCTGACATCATCCCAAACAGGTTCCTGTCATTTCACTTTAAAAAGAGCTAGATCTTCAAACCCTGGTTTGTTTGAATTCTCACAACCATGGCAACATTTGTGGAAAAGATTGTTTGTCTACTATTTATGGTTTTGCCGTGAGGACGAGTTATTGAGACATTTTTCAGCTTAATTTTTTCTTCTCTCGTGCTCTAGCGATGACATCACCCACTGATAAAAAGTCAGATTTTGGTCTTTTCAGGGTGGATTTACTGAGTTCTCTATCGACAACCGTAAATCACACCCTCATGACAATCACATCCTAAAGACACCACATAAATGACTGTGTTTGAAAGTTTAAATGAAGTCTGTGCCACAAAGTATGAAGAAGCAGGAGTGTTGGAAAAAAAGGCATTTTTTTTGTTGGTCCCATTAAGAATGAATGGGGTTTTTATTTGTCATAATAATGTGAAATCCATACGACATATCAGAATTATGAGACCACATGTATAATCTCTGGGACAATCTGAAGAATTTTTCCTGTTTACTGCAAAACACTCTGTTGTATCATTTAGAAGTTATAGCCACATAAACATGGCCCAATTCATTTCAGATGGACATTTTTTTTTACTGTTTTTTCACAGTTTATATGAAATCTGTGAATCGTAATGTCAATTCTGATAGATAACACATCTTTCAAGACAAGGCTGCACATTTTAGTGTCAACATCTTTGGTTTATTTACAGCAGTGCAGGCTGCATTTTTTAAAAAACGTTTTTTGTATAAGTCAGAATAATAATAAATGTGCTTTCATTTCATGCAAACACATGGGGAATCAAAAACAGTGAAAATCCTCTAATCACTAAATGACCCCATTAAGTTTTTTTTTAAACCGCGGCCGCGGGTGCGTGAACGCGCACCGCTTGGTTCAAAGCGCCTCCGCCCGACGGGAGCGCGCGGGTCCGGTTTGCATTTGACCCAGACTCATGTGGAAGTGGATTTATGGATGATCCGGTTGGATGAGATGGTGTCTGAAGATGAGGAAGAGGAGGAAGAGGAGGAGAAGAAGAAAAAGAAGACGAACAAGTAGACGAAGAAGAAGAAGAGGAAGATGAAGGAGAGGAAGATGAGGAAGATGACGGCGCTGCGCGTGAACAGACTCGGATGATGAAGCAGAAGAACGAATGTTTGAACTGGAAACGTTTTTCTGTCACTAATGTAAGTTCTGGAACTAAATGTTGAATTTTACTTTAAAATGTTAAATATTTGATCTGAACTGAACTTTGTGAATTTTATTCTTTATTTTTCATTCTTATAATTTTTATTTAATTATTATAATTTTTTTATTTTCTTTCAATAAAAATATAAAACTAAATGAATAATACTCATCATCATCATCATCATCATCATCAGCCTCGTATTTATAGTGTGATTTTGAACAGGCCATAACTTTTTATAATTATCCCTTTTAAATTAGGAAAACTGAAAAATAAAGCAGAATAACAATAATAATTATAATCAAATGATTTACTTGTATTGAATTTTCTAAAGTAATTCATAAATGCTCAAAAAACTTTTATAATTAGGCTATACGTATGTATTTTACAAAAAGTAATTTTAAAATTGGCTTTTTATAGACTAAAATAAAGTAGTATAATAATAATCTTTTTATAAACTTGTTTTTAAACTTTTATAAATAAACTTAATATTTAATTTACAAAACCAGATGCATAAAATATACTATAGTTTTTAAACTATACTATATTTTGACTAAATGAAATATGATTACATCAAAATAAGAATAAGAATAATGTGATTTAGTTGTAATGAATTTTCTAACATGATGCACAATAATTCACAACCCTTTATAAATAAGCGTAATATATAATTTACAAAACTAAAATAACAAAGCATATGATACATGTTTAAAAAACACCATGTTTTAACAAAATAAAACTACATTAAAATAATAATAATAATAAATTAATGAATAAATCAAAGGCCCAGATTAATTTGACTTGATGTTTATCTCACTTTGTCCAAACTCTAAAAACAGGTTAATTTTCATAATTCTTTAAAGCGTTTAACATTTTCCTCTGACCTGTCATTAGAAAAGCTTAAATAATAATTTTACAACCATTAAGTCACATTATGAGAGTTTAACCGTCATTAACACACGCTTTTATCACCTGCAGAAAAAAAATACAACACACGTTTGTCATTTAACCAAAATGTTCATGTGCAGAAAAGATTAATGTGGATTTAGAACATTTACACGAAACTAAATTTATATTTTTTCATCAAACTGATACGATTTCATGTGTAAAAATGCTTAAAGAGTAGTTTTTTCTTTTCCCATTATTTAATTTAATTTAATAGCCTATTAGACTTATTTTGATTATTAGACATGTATTAATTTTTTAAATAAAATATGATTCGTAAATGTCAGTGCTTTGACGTAATAGTATAAATGATAAATTAAATCCTAACAAGGAACTTGGATTAAGTAGAATCCAATTTTTCTCAGTATTTACAAATAAAACCTGTGCGTAATAGACATTTTAAATAGAATCACCGTGTTTTAAAGGCTAAAAATTATGAATGTTAAGAGTTTGTAATAATAAAAAAATGGATAAATAAAATACATTTCAATTGGAATTTGGTTTAAATCACAATTAAAGAGTTTAAATATGACAGGTTTGGTTTTATAACTAAAACCTTTAACATTAAAAACTAAAACCTTTAACATTAAAAACTTAAACCTTTAACATTAAAAACTAAAACCTTTAACATTAAAAACTAAAACCTTTAACATTAAAAACTAAAACCTTTAACATTAAAAACTAAAACCTTTAACATTAAAAACTGAAACCTTTATCATCCATTATTAATTTAGTAAAGACACAGAAACTGGTGGAAAAAAAGAAAAATGAGAAACAAAACGACATCAAAATAATTTTTTTCTTCATCAAGAATTCAGAATAAAGAAAAATAAATTCACAGAGAAAATGTGAAATATTTTCTAATGGTTGTAAAGTGTTGAAATAGTTTAGTTTTTTAAGGTTAAAGGCTTTGTTTTTGTAAATTTAAAGGGTATATTTTTAAAGGTAAAAAATGCTTTAGTATTTTTTAAAGTTTTTTTTTATAAAGGTTTTATTTGAAAAGTTCAGTATTTGATCAGTGTATCAGAGTTGATAATGAGAGTATTTTCAGTGTAAAAGTCTGGGTGTTTATTTCATTCTGTGATGATGTTAATGAAGCCTGTGATTAAAGCAGGTTAAGTGTCTGACCTCTGACCTCTGACCTCTGTCTGCACTCTGTCTAGATTTCTTTAAAGTGTATTGTTGTGAAAATTGAGGCTAAACTAGGGCTACAAACCAACAACCCACACTAAAGCTGAACTCAGATTTGACTAAACACAGTTACATCACAACTGATTTAAGACTAATTTAACACTAAATTAGGAATTTTGGCGACTGACGACATGCGGGGGGAAGGGAGGGAAGAGCGTCACTATGGCCGACACGCAACACTGTAAACCTGAATGTTCAGAATAAGTAAATATAATCAGTTGTGAATACTCATAGTTTCAGGAATAGTTCTACTAACTCTAATATATTCTGTAACATGTTCTTCCAACTAATAATTTTTATTAAGAGGAACTATTGTGGATATAAGTGAATATAACTGAAAAAACATATGAGGAAAAACTGAACGGAAATAAATAATTAAATGCTGAGAATTATATTGTTCTGATATTTGTCTTGTTTCAAATAAGGATGATTGAAAAAACATAAACTGAACTGATGTAGTAGATGATGAAATATAATTTAAGAGCAAAAACCACCAATATGTATGACAGCAAAAAATACAATCACTAAACACACTCATTTTATTCAGGGGGTTAAAGGTTAAAGGTTAAAGCTATGGTTCAGTTGGTAGAGCGGGTCGTCCAATGACTGAAGGGTCAGAGGTCATGTCCAGGCTCTGTCTGTCCACATGTCCAAGTGTCCACATGTCCAAGTGTCCTTGGACAAAGACACTGAACCCAGTCTCAGTCCCCAGTAGGACTGACAGAACCTTAGAATACTAAGTTAATAAATAATGTTTTCATTTAATTATACTTTAATAAACATCTTCATTTAAGTTCTGGAAACTTTTTTATGTTTCATCAACTTAAAATAATTAAGACAATCGATTGGCTTATATTTTTTGAGCTCTACTAACTTATTTGGGTTTACAGTGTGGGAGAGGTCATGTGGGTGGAAGGGTCATGTGGGTGGAGGGGTCATATGGGTGGGAATACATTATACAGTGAGGCTACGCCAGTCCGGGTTTAGTTTTGAAAAGTGTCAAAAACATATGAGATAAAAATGTAAATGTTTCAGTAAAAAATCTGCATGAGGACGAAACACTGCTGAAAATAATGCAATTCACATGACACACCCCTATGAACACTGTTAGCCACACCCCTATGAGCGCTGTTAGCCACACCCCTATGAGCGCTGTTAGCCACACCCCTATGAGCGCTGTTAGCCACACCCCTATGAGCGCTGTTAGCCACACCCCTATGAGCGCTGTTAGCCACACCCCTATGAGCGCTGTTAGCCACACCCCTATGAACACTGTTAGCCACACCCCTATGAGCGCTGTTAGCCACACCCCTATGAACACTGTTAGCCACACCCCTATGAGCGCTGTTAGCCACACCCCTATGAACGCTGTTAGCCACACCCCTATGAGCGCTGTTAGCCACACCCCTATGAGCGCTGTTAGCCACACCCCTATGAGCGCTGTTAGCCACACCCCTATGAGCGCTGTTAGCCACACCCCTATGAGCGCTGTTAGCCACACCCCTATGAGCGCTGTTAGCCACACCCCTATGAGCGCTGTTAGCCACACCCCTATGAGCGCTGTTAGCCACACCCCTATGAGCGCTGTTAGCCACACCCCTATGAGCGCTGTTAGCCACACCCCTATGCGCCCACATCCTTTTGTTACCAAGGCCACACACACACTGGATACAAACAACAGTAACACCGTAATGCATTCACTATTGTTACTGTTGTTCACTATTGTTACTGTTGTTCACTATTGTTACTGTTGTTCACTATTGTTACTGTTGTTCACTATTGTTACTGTCTGTGACCAGAATGACACTACTACGGCGCTGTTTAATCACGTCATCACTGTCGAAACAATTAAAAGATAACAGTGTTGTCTCTCACAAAATTAAAATCCTTTTTTTTTTACTGTCTGTAAAATATTTTTTTATTAACTGTTAATTGTTAAACAACTCTGGTCTGGGGCCTGTCATCCAACACTTAACGTTTATGTTACTTCCTGTCATCCAACACTTAACATTTATGTTACTTCCTGTCATCCAACACTTAACGTTATGTTACTTCCTGTCATCCAACACTTAACGTTATGTTACTTCCTGTCATCCAACACTTAACGTTTATGTTACTTCCTGTCATCCAACAGACAGATCATTTATCGTTACTGAACAGCTGTAGTTCTGTCAGTATGCTGTTCAATCTCATTCTGTCCATGTTTCCTTTCATCATAAATCTTTTCTGCCATTTTTTGATTCATGCAATGCATGATGGGATATTGTGCTTTGGTTAGTGACCATTGATGTCCACTACATTTGGTGGTGGATTGTGGGATACATTGAGTGACTATAGTGATTATAAGTAGTTCACTAAAGATTCAGAGACTGTTACAAAATGGCTTCCTCCATATATAGTGACTATAGAGGGTCTATATAGTGACTATAGAGGGTCTATATAGTGACTATAGAGGGTCTATATAGTGAACTATAGAGGGTCTATATAGTGAACTATAGAGGGTCTATATAGTGACTATAGAGGGTCTATATAGTGACTATAGAGGGTCTATATAGTGACTATAGAGGGTCTATATAGTGAACTATAGAGGGTCTATATAGTGACTATAGAGGGTCTATATAGTGACTATAGAGGGTCTATATAGTGACTATAGAGGGTCTATATAGTGAACTATAGAGGGTCTATATAGTGAACTATAACAAACAAAACAAACATCAATAACAAATGGAGAAAAAATTCTGAAAAAATATATTAATAAATATATGATAAGAAGAAAGAAAAGTCACAATCGTCATTCAGGGCATGGCAGGGTTAACCCTAACCCTAACAGCTGACTGATACATATATTTGAAAAACTTTCATCACATTTTGGTCGTTTTTTTCTGTATTTCTATATATTTAGACTTTTTCATCACTTTTTTATGTTGCATGTGCATGTTGGTACATTTTAACATGTTTTTTTTCTAAATATTTCTGTGTATTTTGTGTGAAATTTGAGTATATACCCCCCTCCAGACAAAACAGTCGACCCACCTGAAAGGTTTTAATGATGATTAATGGAAATTATTCAAAAAAATAACTGAACATCTCAAACAGGCTGAAGTTGTATTTATCCTAAAAACTGTGAAGAAAACAACTCCAGGAAAGAAAAATAAAATTAAACAAAGATGGCACCAACCAGAAGGGTGCGGCCCTGCTGCTTCATGACGTTTCCATGGAGACCAGAAGACATGAACCCAGCAGAAGAAATAATAATAATAAAGCACGGAGTGTCGCCGTAGTTTCACAGCCAATTCCGTTCTCCAATCATGTGTGTTGCCATGGAAACACCAGAAACTCAGCAGCTGTGAATAAAACAACGCAAATGTTCTGCCAAACACGCAGAAGAATGAGTTTAGACTGACGCACAAATAAAAAATGCAATTTAACTCTGAGTTTATTTTATCTATTCTGTTTGGACTTATTTTTTTTATTTAAATTTCTCACAAAAATACAAAGAAATTAAAAAATTTTAAAGAATTTTTTTTTTAATAAATTTATAACTCTGTCTTTTAATGAACTTCTTCCTCTACAAATTAAAACTAAAATAAAATGTGATGAAAGTTAAAATAAAATATATATATATATATATATATATATCTTTTTTTTAAAATAAAATTTGGCGCTTTACTGTGACAGTTGAGGTCCAAATGAGGAAATGCACCCCCGCCAGGTGCGTTTCCTCCGCGGCGGTGCACCGCAACCTGCTCCAGGCTTTACAGAACCCTTTACAGAACCCTTTACAGAACCCTTTACAGAACCCTTTACAGAACCCTTTACAGAACCCTCCGCCCAGACTTCGCCACTTCCTGGACTTCTCCCTTGGTGCGCCAACCGCATCGCCAGGGCATGGACCGGCCCACATATAACAGATGCCAGGGGTCAGCTTTGGTGTAGGTAACCCACCGACCCATCTGAAAACACTGCAGTCTAATGCACAGTCACAGGGTCTCACAGAAACCCCCACGGTGGCTGGCGTGCGCCGGTTAAGGTGGGATCCCAGCCTTGCGGCGCCCAGACACACGCGGGCACCAAAATCAGTGGATCATAACAAACCCAATGTCCAAAACTAGAGGGGGGGGGATTCCCCAGCAAATCGTACCCAAGTATTTTCTGACATCTTATCTGGCTGCTGCTAGATAACAAATCTTGCGACACAGAATTTTAACATGAAATCTCTCCAAAATACATCTCACAAGATCTCATCACACTCCTAATATATATATATATATATATATATATATATATATATATATACTATATATACATATATATATACTCTATATATATATCTGTGTGTGTGTAAAATATGAATATATATGTAATCAACATGTTTATTCAACAGTTTAAAAAAAACAAGAGGAAACAACTGCGTTAAAATTTTGCATCATGTTAATCACGGTGATAGATGTAATAAAAAAATTATTTGTTCAAAATAATATAAACAGTCGATAAAAACACTATGAGTAAAAATGGAAGAAATTAATACATTTTCATTTCAATGTCACAAATGTTTTTTATGTTTGTTTTGTAGAAAATCCAAAACATGTAGCATGTGACACAGCAAACTCCGCCCACTCACAAACCCCTAACCCTAACTGGACAGAAGATGTTTGTTTTGTTTTAGATCAACTTTAATGTTACCGACAGATGAAAGAAAATCTCTGTGTGTGTGTGTGTATAGAGTGAACTTAATCAGCTGTCAGTGAACTCAGCTCCTCAGAGAATATTTTACCCATAAAGCATCTCTGCACCACTTAGCTCAGCTCACCCTCACTGGGGGTGAGGGAGGGTGAGGGGAGGGGAGTCAAAGACAGAGGGACAGAGTGAGAGGTATGATGTGAGACATCATTCCACAGCTGGTTAACAGATGGACAGAACTGACACACACACACACACACACACACACACACACACACACACACACACACACAGTGACCTTTTCTCATCTATATCTCAGTATGAGCCTCAGACAGTGAAACACACTGTTGGTTGCAGATACAAACACGTTACCATGGTTACCAGGACACAGACTGTGGATATGACGAACGCACGCCTGACACTGTTTCACACACGTTACCATGGTTACCAGGATACAGACTGTTACCATGGTTACCAGGACACAGACTGTGGATGTGACTTTATCTGGATTCAAATTATTTTTAGATTTTGTTTATCCAGAAACAATCACTGCTCAGGGTATTTTGTTGCCGTTGATGACAGTACAATTCAGATGATTAAAAATATGCAATAAAACAAACAAGTGGTACCAGACACAACAAACTCCGCCCCCTCACATAACAAATCCCACCCTCTCAGACAACAAACTCCGCCCCCTCACAAACATTTTAGCTCATCATGAACATGACAAAATGTCAGACTATGGGTTAAAAATTTAAAGGTCAAAGGTCATGATGCCATTTTGGAGTCAACATGTAGTTTTCTTTCTGTCAACATTACTGAGTACTGATCAAAATGTAATTTGGCGAGATTTCTCATCACATTAAAATTCTGTCTCGCGAGATTTCTTATCCAGCAGCAGCCAGAACGAGTTAGAAAACACAGGTTTTACTGTAGACAAGTTTTTGACCCGTCTCCTGAACTCCTCCCACTAATGCGTTTCACTTCCATTCTGACTTCTTCAATTTGTTTTGCTAGCTAGCTCCGATATTAACATAGTGACTTCAAGAGGAATTACGTGTGCTGTCATTGGTTGTAAAAACTCAAGAAAACACCTGAATGGTTAAATAGACAGTGATTTGACCACAAACCTGCAACAAAGAGGCAATGTTCATGCATCCACTGTCTTTACCCACAGCTAAAGAGGCAACAAATCACTGAGCGGAACACTGTGTCCACAAAGACACTTCAATCTGATGGTAAGTTCAAACAACTTAGCTATGAAACTGACAAGACTGTTAATGATGCAGAAGAAAACACTAACATTGTTACCAGTGTTTTACTAAAACAGCTGATTGGAGAAACACTGTTGACCATATAGACTAATGCTCATAGACAGTAGAGCTGGGCAAAAAATCGATTTAGATTTAAAATCGAGTTTTAATGCAAAATCGATTCATATTTTAGGAAAATCGTGCAATCCGATTCCCCTCCACACGCACTTTTTTTCCTCGCAAAAAGAAAACCATGAACCAGGCTGCTTTCCGTAGTGTTTCACCCCAGACCCCACCTACGATCCCCTTCTTCTGCAGCACAGGGAGTAATATGGAGCCTCCAGTTTATGTCAAGACAAAGTGTTCACATAGCCACGCGTTGTCTTTATTATATCACGCGTTACAGAACGCGTTCTAGCACGCGCACTGGCGCGCTATCACGCGTTACGGGACGCGCTCTGGTACGCGCAAGGTTCAGTTGTGTAGAATCGGTTTGGGTTTTTAGGGTCTGACGAAGCCCAGCTACTGCCTGGTTGTCAGCTGTGTCTTCAGACTGTTGTTGTTGACGGTAGCGGTACGACCACTGTGTTCACATCTGAAGAGAAAGCATCTATTGGGGGGGGGCTTTTCTTGTGGCACATCTTATGATAAACATGGAGCACGATGGGGAGCGATAACAGACAATAACATCATATATCCAAAATATTGGTAACATGTTCAGGTTTATTGAAGTAGTTTGATTGATAATAAGGTTTTATTTTATTTTGTCCTTACAAAGTAAAAATGTTACTAGTTATATTTTTATCCTACTTTTGCACTACTACGTTTTTTACAATGTTTTTCATATAATATGAGTATTAATGTATATTGTTTTAGTTGTTAAAATATTTTAAGCTTTCTTTTTTTCCAACAAAATGTATCTTTTACACTATTTTTTTTGCACAGTTTTTCCTGTAACAGTGGTGGATATGTCTGGACTTACTACAGTTCATGTAGGTAAAGTCTCAGGTTGCAGTTGCACCTTTTGCACAAATGATTTATTATTTACACTTATTTGTAGAAGTATTTTTGTTTTACATGTTATTAAATTAAAAAAAAAAAGAAGAAGACGAAAGAAACCATGTTTCTAGTGTTTTCATTTTCATTTAGCCCACGTGGGAAAAAATCGTATCGTATCGTGAATCATGAATCGTGAATCGTGAATCGAGTTTTTTGGGAAAAAATCTGAGATTTTTTAAAAAGAGAAAATCACCCAGCCCTAATAGACAGTAGAGCTAACGTTACACCACTGATGGATATGGACCATGGCTTAATAGTCTGTGTGTAGTCTTATCAAATGTCCCTTTGAAATGAGCTTTCAGACACAAAACATAACTAGAGATGTGACTTTTGGTCCAAAACACTGTTCAAAATTAGCTGGAAACTATTTGAATACTATTCGAAAATCAAACGTGACCCACAACTTCTGCAGTTAAGTGGCAGATTTGATTTTTGAAAAAAGGAAATTGGAAACTAAAGTCTATATGATAAGGGGATGAATTATAGAGAGAATCTGTGATCAGGAATAATTGCAATATAAAAAATTGTATTGACTTTTAACAGAATATAATACATTTTTATCAGTAGGTTCTTATACATTACTGCTCATAAAGTTGGAATAATTTATTTTCCATTCACATTCCTCTGTTTATACCTTTTCATACACATCAATAATCACCTTTTAACCAAGAGTAATGAGTCTCAGTTATACTTTATCTATGAAGAAAAAAATTACAATGTGACGATCATTTCATCAAAAGAGGTAAAAAAAAAATATTGTATTCCAACGTTATGGGCAATGGTGTATAATGGTGTACTGTACTATATTTATACAGTAGAAAATAACGTTAGTAGTTATGACTTAGTTATCTTTAAGCCATGCAATATTCAAAATGTGTTCATTCTGACTCATGTGAGTTAATTTTTCTGTCTTTAAATAAATGACTGAATCAAAAAATGGAGAAATATATTATTTTTTATATTTAATTTTAACTTTTATAACATTTTATTTTAGTTTTAATTTGTAGAGGAAGTCAATTATTAAGAAGTTCATTAAAAGTTCGTTACAACAGTTTATTATCCATGTGCAACTCAGTTCAATAAAAGTCTGTTGTCATTCATATAATTTGTAATTTAGTTTTATTTAAATCTCATCCCGATGAGCTGAGTGTCTCGTCACACCTCTACTGATCAATAATACCTGAGTACTGATCAATAATAACTCAGTACTGATCAATAGTAACTGTGTACAATAACAGTCTCGCCACAGCAGACTGTTACTGATGTGGAATTAAAGACAAATGAGTTTTTTGTTCTCATGTTCTCGTGTTCTCATGTTCTCATGTTCTCATGTTCTCATGTTCTCGTGTTCTCATGTTCTCATGTTCTCATGTTCTCGTGTTCTCGTGTTCTCATGTTCTCGTGTTCTCGTGTTCTCATGTTCTCGTGTTCTCAGATTGTCATGTTCTCATGTTCTCATGTTCTCATATTCTCATGTTATCATGTTCTCGTGTTCTCATGTTCTCGTGTTCTCATATTCTCATGTTCTCGTGTTCTCATGTTCTCATAGTCTAATGTTCTCATATTCTCATGTTCTCATAGTCTCATATTCTCATGTTCTCATGTTCTCATAGTCTCATGTTCTCATGTTCTCGTGTTCTCATGTTCTCATGTTCTCGTGTTCTCATGTTCTCATGTTCTCATGTTCTCATGTTCTCGTGTTCTCGTGTTCTCATGTTCTCATGTTCTCGTGTTCTCGTGTTCTCATGTTCTCGTGTTCTCGTGTTCTCGTGTTCTCATGTTCTCGTGTTCTCAGATTGTCATGTTCTCATGTTCTCATGTTCTCATATTCTCATGTTATCATGTTCTCGTGTTCTCATGTTCTCGTGTTCTCATATTCTCATGTTCTCGTGTTCTCATGTTCTCATAGTCTCATGTTCTCATATTCTCATGTTCTCATAGTCTCATATTCTCATGTTCTCATGTTCTCATAGTCTCATGTTCTCATGTTCTCATGTTCTCATGTTCTCATGTTCTCATGTTCTCATGTTCCTGTGTTCTCATGTTCTCATGTTCTCATGTTCATGTTCCAGTGTGACAAACACAACCAAACTGATGATGGCATCGCACTAAAACGAAACGTCCAGATTGATCAGAGCATCAAATAAAACGGTGTCTTCTCTTTTGGAGTTTAAAACAGAAACACTTGATACTTTTTCTGTCGTCATCGCACATTAATTATCCTTCAGTATTTTATAACATTAATTATCTTTCAATGTTTTAACACTAATTATCCTCCAGTGTTTTATAACTGAAGCGTGTGACAGGAAACATTAACCCTAAAACTAACCCTGATGCTAACCCTAACCTTAACCCATTAAACAGGGAAAAACATCATGGAGCTGATATAAAAATACCAGTGTGTTAGTTATTGTTGGTTTAAATGAAGGGAAATACCAGAGTTTCACTGGAAAATTAATTAAATGTTATAAGAAATGATGATAAATCACTTAAGAAATGTTATCAAAATGTAAATGACATAAAAGCATCAGTGTGTTAATGTAGGAGGAACTATTATGGGATGGAACTATTATGGGATGGAACTATTATGGGATGGAACTATTATAGGATGGAACTATTATGGGATGGAACTATTATAGGATGGAACTATTATAGGATGGAACTATTATGGGATGGAACTATTATGGGATGGAACTATTATAGGATGGAACTATTATAGGATGGAACTATTATAGGATGGAACTATTATAGGATGGAACTATTATGGGATGGAACTATTATGGGATGCTGTCATCAGCTGACAGAAGCTTTAGAAAATGATGGTATTAAACACAGCAGAGTTTAGATCTTCTAAAGCAAAGCCGTGGTGGTGGTTTGCATCCGTCTGCGTCTCTTTCCTCTGGTGAATTTCTGTGTCTCTGATAAAAGAGCTTTTCTTTTTTCTCCATCCCATAATGCTCAGCGCTCACCTCGTCCAATTTCCTCCTTCCTTCCTGTGTGTGATGAAAACATAGTCCGTCAGCTCGGCCTGTCCTGGAGCTGCACTGACGGCAGTAAATCTGTGCGAGACACTATGTGATGGAACATCCACTCTTCTGTCTCTGCTCAACTCATAAATCTGACCTCAGAGCGTCTGCGCAGACGTGTGCGTGGCTCTGCCAGCTGCTGCGCAGTGTTGCACAACATCTGACAAACCCTGGCCAGCGCATGTGCACGTGCACACGCACACGCACACCACCCTGCATGCTGGCGTGCACGGTGACGTGCACGCCACCCTGCACGTGCACAACATGGCCTCCCAGCACAATGTGGGGAACATGTGTGCATCAGGAAGCACAGATAGAGATGTTCAGAGTGGAACTGCTTCTTCCCTCAACATATGGACCATCAATCATATGGATCTATCAATCAATAGATCCATACATCATATATGCATACATGTATCTAAAGATATGTATCATATATATATATATATATATATATATATATATATATATATATATATATATATATATTCCACAGAAAAAAGCTTGTTGGATGTTCTGACCCTCATTCCAGATTATAATCATATTACTAAGCAGAGGAAAATAAACTAACTAGGATTCTGTCAGTAGCAGCGACTGCAGAGGGAAGAGTCCAGCACCGGATCCTTGTCCCATGTGGGGAACAGAAGAGACAGTTTGCCCCGATTGTCGTCATGCCAGGGTCCGGTTTTCTCAGAGTCAGGATGTTTATGAATGCAGCCCAATGTGGGTGGTAAACTCCATCTGAGGCTAAATACCCCTAATGCTAAAGCTAACACTAATGCTAACCGGGTGGTAAACTAAAATACTGACACCAGACCGATAGTCAACAAGTACCTGAAGGGACGTGAAACTGCTGAGAGGTAAACAGGTGGGGTCTACACAGTCCACCTCAGGGATTCAACCTCAGCAGGTCTGGGTTGGCCGCTCAGTGCTGGGAGGAATCGGATCCCCTCGAGGGACCTCCCCTGGGACTGGCTTGCACCCCCCCTCCCCCTCCCCCCTTCCCAGGCCCATTTCCTCCGCAGCGCCGCCATAGACATAGTATAACTAGACCCAGCGTTGAACGTAACCAACCATGTGGGATGACGAGCCGTGGAGCCGCCATATTGGAGTGGTGATATGTTCCATTCAGTTCCATCTATTTGACAAAACAAAAACACTGTCTGTGCCAGAGTCCTGCACGGGTTCAGGTACCCGTGGGTGAACCGCAGATTTTCACGAAACAAGTGAAAAATGTTGTGCTGTGTCGGATACGGGTTCGGTTCGGGTCGGTTGTATAGATGCCTCCTGTCG
>CM035783.1:53553236-53560736 GCA_020466265.1 Siphamia tubifer
CTAATTCATATTGACTAACTTGAACTGAACTTTGAACTAGTTCCTAATTAAGGTGAACTTTCCCAACACTGATGTATACTATGTCTATGGTGAACACTACTGTGGAAACAGGAAGTAGATTCACAGAAAAAAGGTACAAAAGTGATATGAAATGAAGAATTACAAATGTGTTTTGTATATTTTGTTGGCAAATAGTTCTTGAATTGGTCCTTGTTACTTCTTAAGATCAGATAAGATACCATACCATGCCATACCATACCATACCATACCATGCCATCCCATACCATCCCATACCATACCATACCATACCATACCATACCATACCATACCATACCATACCATACCATACCATACCATACCATACCATACCATACCATGCCATCCCATACCATCCCATCCCATACCATACCATACCATACCATACCATACCATACCATACCATACCATACCATACCATACCATACCATACCATACCATGCCATACCATACCATACCATACCATACCATACCATGCCATACCATACCATACCATACCATACCATACCATGCCATACCATGCCATCCCATACCATACCATACCATACCATACCATACCATACCATACCATACCATAAGATAGACTTTATTGATCCCACCACGGGTAAATTCACATGTTACAGTAGCAGCGATGTAGAGCAATAGAGGGACAGCAAGAGAAGACAACATATAGATAAATAAATAATATATATACACAAACACAGATATGGAGAAAAAGAAAAAGACTAATATACTATGAACACTATACAAAAATATGCGGGATTGAAAAAATATATACAGAAGGAATAAAACTATGTGGAGATGATAAGAATAACAGTATAAATAAGTATATATATATATATATATATATATATATATATATATATATATATATATATATATATATATATTAATAGCACATAATGTAATAGAGGAATTATTGTCAAGTGGTGTCAATAGTATTTATTATTGTACTACTGTGGAGCGGTGAATGTTGTAAAAAGCGAGGCGGCACCGTTTTGTGCTTTTACCTTTTGACCTGGTGAGCGCCTTATTTAATCAGTTCATGGTTTCATTTGCACTATACTTAGATTCACCTGACATCATCATCATCCGAGACACTTAACCTAGTAATGCTGGCTGCCATTTTAGGAGGGGTAAACATTTGCGTAGATACCACATAAACACCACATCCCCCATTTCATAAAAAAACAAATCTTCTTCAATGTCTCACGACTATATAATAAGAATTTTGATGATGATGATTTTCCATTTTACAATATATAATTTCCTAATACCGCCTACTTACAATGAAATGATGACTACAAACGTTGGCCCATTTACACTTGGGGGACCAGGGAGTTCCATCACTGTTCACCCGTATCCACTTGGATCACTTTTCTCTTTTTTCTGTGAGAAATCTGAAGAATGATATATTTCCCTTTTGCCAGGCATGTGTGCTGCACCCATACCCAACACAGGATTTAGGCATATTGACAGGAAACCATCAGATTTCAATCGATCGTTGGGTGTATCAGGGCTGTAGTCCATGCTTGTCAGTGGTATCTACGCAAATGTTTACCCCTCCTAAAATGGCGTCCGGCGTAAATAAGTAAAGAGTCCTGGATGATGATGTCATGTAAATACATGTATTTGTGGTTCAGTATGAAAAAGAATGTTAAGAAAAGCACTTTGTGACAGCTATTTTTAATATTTTTGGTGAAATTAACGTTTCATTTTTCTGAAAACTTGAGGCAATGCCCTATTGTTTGTTTGGAATAAAATATTTTAAATGAGGTATTTTGAGGTAAATATGTTTGATATTGAGAGATAAATGTGAATATTACATTTTCCACTATTTTATTTTGACTTGTAAACATGGTCAATGTTATAAGCAGTACTTTTAAAGTGCTAACAGATTGAGAAATGTAATTATTTGAACATTTCTAGTATTTTATGACACTGTTGTTGACAGGTCAGGTTTATTTGATTTGTGTTGGATGGACCTGTTATTGACGACGAGCCAATGCCTGGAATGAACTGGTCAACTCACCTTTGTGCTGCATGATGAAGTGTGGTCGACCAACCTCCTCCACCACTCATCACCTGCTGCTTCTTCCCAAACACACACATTCCCCCTGACGTTTTGGACGTTTTATTTGGAACTCTTAAAGGACTTTTTCACATGCAGGAAGTTTACTTGGTGCAGACAAGTGGGAATCATTTTGCTAGATTTGGTTTTTTGGGTTTTCGTTGTTGTAAAGAAGTGTTTAAGATCCTTGTGATGTCATTTGATTTATTTATTGAAACTGTGATTTATTGTGATCTGGACCCTGAACTGTGGTTATTAGAGGGTGCAGCCAGGTAAGAGTTATAGGTAACGTTTGTGATTATGAAACATTTATTATAAAATATTTCATTTCTGTATTTTATTTGCAATACAAGCTGCCTTTTCCAAATGTTTAAGCCTTTGTTGAGTCTCAGTCACTTCACTGCTCCTGTTAGTCGCCCAAACTCATTTTCTCGAAGCTCATTTATATTACATTTCAGTGAAAGTTTGCTTAAGCTGATACCCATAAGTAACTAGAGTGTTACACTATCAATATATTACCAGGGTTCCTGCAGATCCTTGGAAAGTTTTAAAAGGCATTCATGCAGGGTTCTACAGTGCGCCCATTTCACTCACATTTGCAGCAAATATTTCATCATGCGAACGAGGAAAACAAAACAGTGGCACATGTGTGAGTGTTTGTTGCAGCAACAATAAGACACACAGACCTGAGGAGTTAATGAAAACCTACTAGAAATGAATTAAAAGTGTGTGAACAGCTCCACATAGAGACGAACACGGCACATATTGAAAGGATTAACCCTTTAACTCCTGATGCGTCAGCGCTGACACGTTCTGAGTGGATGGTTTAGTTTAAAAATTCAGACAAATTCAAGTGTTTTTTTAACTGTTATTTTACTGAGAATTTTGTTCATGGAACTGATGTACAGGTGTCGAAAAGCAAGTGATTAAGAAAAAGAAAAAGCCCAAACTAAAACTACTGGAACCAAATTACAACACTAGTTATTTATTCCTTTTTTTTTTTTTTTTTTTTTTTTACTTCATTTTGGGTTTTGTGGGTTTTTGTTTTTTGCCTTTTTTTCCACGTTATTTCTTATTTTGTGAATATATATTCGTTTCTGTTGATGTTGCTTATTTTGTTTATTTTTCAGTTTTTTTTAAATTTTATTATTTTTCTTTAATTGTGTTCTGTTAGTGTCTTACTTTGTTCATGTTACATATTATTTTGTTGGTTTATTATTCATTTTTGTTCATTTTACTGATCACTTTGACTGTTTTTTGTTCATTGTGTTGCTTATTTTATCTTATTTTATTTTTTACTGTGTCTCAGTCTCAGGAGTTAAAGGGTTAATCATTCTAAAATGGATCTAATAACAAGGCAGCCAATACAACGTTCTAAAATGTATCAAAGGACAAAGCATCCCATAATACAAAGTTATGTTATGGTCTGCTCTAAATTAACACAAATGACAGCAGTCATTCAACAATGTTGGTATCTGTGCGTAAGTACTGCACTGTAAATAAATAAACATTTAAAACTAAAACTGACTTGTGCCCCTATTTTTTTTTTGTGTGTGCTCCTAAATTTTTTAACTTAGGGGCACATGTGCTCCTGGAAAAAAAAGTTAGTGTAGAGCCCTGCATTCAATTCATTGTTCTAAAAAATAAGGCCTTAATTGGCATTAAAATGTCTTTAATCAAATTTTCAAAAGTCTTAAAAATTTGGACACATTAGTCAGATTTATATTAGTTTGAAAATTTACAAAAATAATTTAGGGTGAGTAGAAAATGAGGGCACATTATTCTGTGGGTGTAGTATTCCTTTAACCACATATAGGCCAGACGTAGTGGCTCAAAAATGTTAATCAAACCAAACCTGTCCCAAATGTCACATGACCTACTGTCTCACACAACAGAAGATATAAACCAGTGTCAGATCAAATATCCACAGCAGGTATAATCACTCATTTGTTCAAAATACAAATGTCAAACAGCTGATCTGAACCTTTATGTGTCATAATTATCCACAGAGGAACCATATTCTAACACAGTCATAGTTCAACAAAAACATCCAAAACTAATGTCCTCCAAAATTAATTAATAAATATTCACAAATGGTTAAAGCATCATTTAACAGGACCTGCCTCCAATAATGTTTTAGTTTATAGTAGAAGTAAACACAAACTACATGTTATTAAAATGGTTCAAGAATAGCTTCAATTTATTACGAAATTTAGTTGAAATTGAGTAGAAGTTTAAAGGGTTAATTAAACTGAGTTTTTTAGGAAGTGTGTTTTTATATGGTGTGTGTGTGTGTGTGTGTGTGTGTGTGTGTGTGTGTGTGTGTGTGTGTGTGTGTGTGTGTGTGTGTGTGTGTGTGTGTGTGTATGTGTGTGTGTGTGTGTGTGTGTGTGTGTGTGTGTGTGTGTGTGATTTATATATTCAAAATTTAAAAGTTATGCTTCTTGATGCATGATCATGTTCTATGTAAAATAAATAGTTGGTTAAACATCACCCAGGTAATTCATCTGTTTTTTTTTTTTTTTTTTGCCCTTTTCAATTTTAGTTCATTGTCGGCTTCGTCTTAAATTTAATTTCAAATGGCATTAAAAAAGTTGTGAATTTAACTTGACCTGAGCTGAGCTGTAGGAACCTTGATTACTGCCTGAAATTAAACATAAAAATATATGTATATAATATACAGACAAATATATATATATTTCAAATTCACTGAACAGTTCTGTCCAAACTAGAACACTAAGGTCAAATAACGCAGGCTTATAGTGAACATTTATATTTTCATGAGCCTTTGAAGGGAGATAAAAATGGCGTCACAATTCTGTGACCCCATTCTTTACATTCTTTATATTTTTTGTGTAATCAAATCTTAATGTATTTCTTATTTCACCCTTGTTTTAAAATTGTATTTTAATTTTTAATCAATGTGAAGCACATATTAATATATGATCAAATGTTTTATTACAGTATGTTGGATAATATATACAGTTGACTGTAAAAAGTGCGACTCAGCTTATGTAATATAAACAAAATAAATTGTATTAATCACAGAGTACAAATTAATTCTATTTTTAATCAGTAAAGTCAACAACATATAAATCAATATGATACAGATATTTAGGAATATGAATTAATTCCACCTTAATCAGTCTAAATAATTTTTTTGGCAGATATTTGGTATATGTGAATGAGTATTTTCCAGATAACTAGTAAATATTGGACAATTTTCCTCTTAAAATTGATTTGGATTTACTAAACATGTGCTAAATCTGAAGTAAATCCAAAATAATTCAACTGATCATTTCATTATTTTGGATTTAAGTATCTTTAAATTTACTTAATAAAATCAATAGTTTTTAATCAGAGTTGATACACTTAAAATCAATTATTTTAAGTGTTGATATAATTTATTTAAGTCAACAATAGTCAAACTTTTGTGTACTTTTCCATATAAGGGATTTTTTTTTAATATAATGCATTCTATTTTTCAATATATTGCCATATGCTTTTGTTTCATGAGGGTGGATGAAGAGAAAATCATTCAATTGCTAAAAATCCATAAAAGTTATTTTCTTGTAAATGAATGAGTTTGTAGATAAATCCTGTGTGGAAGTGTGCAGGAAGCATATGAAGTGGTCGCCCACTCCTATTCCAAACCGCTGTGGGAAAAAAAAAACCCATTTCTGAGCCACAGAGCAGAACAGTAATTACAGCTGTCAATCACACATGTAAACCCCGCCCACCACGCTTCAAAAACACCTGAGATGAGCCAAAGTCTGCGTCACAGGGAAGCTTCTCTACACCACAAACGCTAATATTCCCTAAAAAGCTTCAACTGGTTCAAAACGCAGCAGCAAGATTATTAACAGGATCAAATAGAAGAGAACACATCACCCCTGTGCTCCAAACCCTGACCCCTGACCCCTAACCCTATCACCCCTGTGCTCCAAACCCTTCACTGGCTACCAGTTGAGTCTAGAATTAAATTTAAAATCCTCCTCCTTACATATAAAACCATTAATGGTATGGGCCCCTCTTATCTTAAAGATGATCTGGTTCCGTACCAACCCAATAGAACCCTTCGTTCTCAGAATGCAGGTTTATTGAAAGTTCCTAAGGTTTCTAAAAGTACAGTAGGAGCTAGAGCCTTTAGTTACCATGGTTACTGTCTTATGGAATCAGCTTCCCTTTAATATTAAAGATGCCGACACAGTCTCTACATTTAAAATTAGGCTTAAAACATTCCTGTTCGAGAAAGACTATGATCAGGT
The DNA here is from genome assembly GCA_020466265.1 of Siphamia tubifer. Taxonomy (NCBI): domain Eukaryota; kingdom Metazoa; phylum Chordata; class Actinopteri; order Kurtiformes; family Apogonidae; genus Siphamia; species Siphamia tubifer. Next base: position 53,559,612 of record CM035783.1, read on the forward strand.
TAGTTAAAAAATTATGTGGTGTATGAGTCACAGTTCAGTCTAGGCTGCCCTAGGAGTTAGAATGCTGGGGAAGTACAGACACTGAGTTCTTTCTTTCTTCTTTCTCTCTCCCTCACACCTGTTTCTGTAACTTTTACAACCTATCTTTCATACCAAGTCTGTTCATGACTAGTCACCTGGTGTCTTCTTTCCAAGTGAAACATAATATAAGTAATGTTAGTATCTATGTTCCAACGTCTGACGTTTAATATGTGATCGGGGTTTTGATCGGCATTTTTTTTTTTTGATCAGGTTATTTTTAGGCGATATTGGCTGATTATGATCGACGATTGATCGGAGCAGCACTACTCGGGATGAAGAAAAAAATTTTGAAGTTTTTTGTTTTTGTTTTGTTTTCAAAAAAGCTTTTTACAACACATTAAAAAGTAAAATGAATCACGTTTGTGTTCTATTCCTGACACTGTACCACAATGTTTACACCGGCTCATCCCACACAGACCCAGGTCAGTACGGTAACACGGGCCAGTACAGTAACACTGGTCAGTACAGTAACACGGGTCAGTACAGTAACACTGGTCAGTACAGTAACACGGGTCAGTACAGTAACACTGGTCAGTACAGTAACACTGGTCAGTACGGTAACACGGGTCAGTACAGTAACACGGGTCATTACAGTAACACGGGTCAGTACAGTAACACGGGTCATTACGGTAACACGGGTCAGCACTGTAACACGGGTCAGTACAGTAACACGGGTCAGTACAGTAACACAGGTCAGTACAGTAACACGGGTCAGTACGGTAACACGGGTCAGTACAGTAACACGGGTCAGTACGGTAACACGGGTCAGTACGGTAACACGGGTCAGTACAGTAACACAGGTCAGTACGGTAACACAGGTCAGTACAGTAACACTAATTATCATTCAATCATTGCTACCAGTGAGTTTAGCCTGAGGGCTAACAGCTAGTGGCTAACAATGTTGCAAGCTAGAGGTAATAACCTGTTGGGAATGGGTGTTAGAAATTCTGATGAAAACTCTGACCTCCCAAAAATTCAGACAGGTCAACACATCGTTTACGTAAAGACTCTATCGATTGTTCTACTACGGTAAGAATAAAAAAA
>CM035783.1:53565736-53628236 GCA_020466265.1 Siphamia tubifer
GGGAGTAATTATACTGTTGACATTGGTGGGGACATCATTTAACAACTTCCTCATGAAAGACAGCAACAATAAATAAATAAAAACACAGCAAAAATAATTTCAATAATGTCTCATTTTGTTTTTGTCAACAAAAACTAAAGAGACAGTTTAGGAATGTTTTTGATTTCTTAAGCCACATTTATGTCTAGTTTCCTCTCGTTTTTGTCACATGATAAAGGTTCATTAATGACAACATTTAGTCACTATAAGGTGCACTGGATTATAAAGTGCAATAAGTGAAATCTAAATCATGAGAAGAAAGTCTAAATTATTAGTTAAAGAGTTAAAATTATGAGGACAAATGTCAAAATCATGACAAAAAACTCAATTATTAGATGAAAAGTCATTAAACACAACCAGAATTAATCCATAGATAAGGTGCACTGTGGTTTTTAGAGAAAATTAAAGTCTTTTCAGTGTCACCTTATCGTCCAGAAAATACAGTAACATTTTATTTCCCAAATGTCATGTAATTGGATCATCAAATCTGGACATTTTAGAAACATCCAAATATTGGTATGGACATGAAATTTTACGCCCCTGACCCTAACCCCACCAATGTCAACATTATCATCACACCCTTCAATCACATTAATTGTGAAGATGGATTAATCTGCATTAAGTTGTAACAGCCCAAGGTTTTTTTTGGTTTTTTTTTTACAGCGTCAGCGTCATGCAGAGGCGAAAAATCAAACCCAGATTTAATAAGTTAAACATTTGGAACAATATCTTTGTACATTTTGTCAGTCACACAAGGAAAGGAAATAGTCCAGGAAGTGGATTTTTTTAATAATTTAAAGGAAAACAGAGCATAGTGCTAAATGAATGTGCAGCAGTAGTGGTCACATGATCTGACGGACCAAAAGAAAAAAACAGGAAGTGGTCGGAACACACAAAGTGATGAGAGAGGTAAGGTTTACACCCCTTTAATCAAAAATAAATAAAAAAAAAAACATCTTGTGTCCATTTCCGCATGTTACATTCTTAGCTTACTGTTAGCAGCGGCTACATGCTAGCTGTCTGGGTTATGTTGGTAGAAGCTACATGTTGAAGGAAATGCAAACCAACTGCAGACAACATTTCAGAATTAAGTTATAAAAACAGTTTTTTCTGAAAATGGGTTCTTTCAAGTCCACAAAAACCAAATGGCAGTTTAGCTAGCATACATGTACACAACGCTGTAGCATACATAAGGAGTCAGCGATTAAGTCTGTTCTAGGGCCAGATGTTTTCCAAGCCATTACATGGTGGTCCACAACCAAAACAATTATTGACTTAATAGAAGACGATGAAAATGAGACGTTTGTGAAATGACACACCACGCAGACAGTGGAGGGGGGACACCACGCAGACAGTAGAGGGGGGACACCACGCAGACAGTGGAGGGGACACACCACGCAGACAGTGGAGGGGACACACCACGGAGACAGTAGAGGGGACACACCACACAGACAGTGGAGGGGACACACCACGCAGCAAACACAGCATGTGTTGGTAACTCTGGGTGAACCATCAGATTCCAAAAGGAGAAAAGTTGAAAAGTGGTTTTCAGTGAAATGACACCTTTAAAACAACAACAACAACAACAACAATAACAACAACAACTAGCCCACACCCACATTTCCACCTGTTGCTCATTGTTGAAGTGACGGAGCTGATGTTTGATGCATGACAAATAAAAGTGACCAAAACCTCCAGACCTTCCTGAGGATTAAAGTGACGTCTCTTTCACCAGATAAAATATTCACACTAGGTGAGATGTTATTATGTCTGAAAATCTGAACTGTGTTTTACTGGAAGTGTCTGGACATCATTCACTTCTACTGTAAACACATCTGCTCTGTCGATTCTGGGCCGAACCTGACAGCCCATGGTCGAGTGGCTTCAGTGTTTTTGTTCTGATTTCCTTCAGACAGTGCGATGCTCAAACCGATAACAACTGAGGGACCCAAAGCAGTACGGCACGGGACAAATTTTAAAAGCTCACTACAGGAGCGGTGATGAGCTGCAGTCCCACAAACTAAAAACATGTTTCAAATAAAAACTATAAATTATTAATTTTGCCTATCACACACACACATATATATATATATATATATATATATATATATATATATATATATATATATATATATATATATATATATATATATACATATATATATATATATATATATATAGATCCTGTGGGACTTCCAGATCCAGACTGACAAGATGGTGATGGCCAATCAGCCTGACATAGTGGTGGTGGATAAACATGAGAAGACAGTGGTGGTGATAGATGTAGCAGTCCCCAGTGATAGCAACATGAGAAAGAAAGAACATGAGAAGAGAAGAGAAATACCAAGGGCTGAAAGAGGAGTTAGAGAAAATGTGGAGTGTGAAGGCAACAGTGGTACCAGTAGTGATCGGAGCATTAGGGGCAGTGACCCCCAAGCTGGGAGAATGTCTCAGCAGATACCAGGAACAACATCAGAGATCTCTGTACAAAAGAGCGCATTGCTAGGAACAGCTAAGATCCTGCACAGAACCCTCAGGCTCCCAGACCTCTGGTAGAGGACCCGAGTCTGAAGGAGACACCGCCCACGTGGAGCGAGAGGAACATTTTTTATATACAGTATATGCAGGACAGGGGGAAGTCCCATGAAAGGAACCTCCCAGCACAGAGGTGTCGACCCTGACCCGCCCAGGTTGAATCCCTCGGGCAGACCCTACAGACCCCAGCCCTTTACCTTTCAATGGTTTCACGACCTCTTGAATTCTCTTTTCAACTTTCCCTTCAGATACTTGTCTAGTATTGGTGTGGTGTCAGTTTTTCCCACTCACACATTCACACTCACCTCTGAATCCTGCAGGACTGTGTTCTGCTCACACATCCATTACTGGTTTATTGTGTCTCACAATCACATAAAAACTTAAATATCACACGTGTTATGTTTGAAACATGTGCTACTCACATTTCTGTTCCTATGTCTGGCCTGTTTGAAAGAAGTGTTTTAATTTTCACAATAATATGAGGCTCTTAACAGCATGTGTTCTACAGACTATTGTCATTTCATCACCAGGTGTCGTCTGACGTCATTTGTTTTTACCTGTCGTCCACTCTGCACTCATTCAGCCTCATCCAAATATAACAAATAAGAATTTAGTCGATTGAAATGTTTCTGTTCTGAAAAATGAAGTTTCCAAATAAAGAGCTTTTTGAGACAGTCAGTCCAGTTTTTAAAAAGTATAATTTATTTTTTAAATTTTCATTCTCTAGTTCAAATAATCTCACAGGCCAGATGTTTTTACCACACATGCCCCGCGGGCCACCAATTGCCAACCTATGGTGTACATCTTAAGGATGTTAAGCTACATGCTAAGCTAATCTACAAAAAATCTGTCTCACTCATATGAATTGTTTTTTTATGACTTTACACCAGTTCGACCGTCTTCTGGCCCACACTTTAAACATGATGTGAAATAATGTAGAATTCTAACAGTGAAAGATCACCTTCCAAAAGTAGAAAATATTAGAAAAGACAAAAACCTTCAAAATCTTCATTGGTCTTTTCACACTCAGTATAACGCACGTCCTTATTTTTTATATTGGTGGTGAGTTTTTGTTGTAACTGGGTACATTAGCGGTAGAAGCTAACCCTAACCTCTGACCCCTAGTGGAACCCCCCCCCCCCCCCCCCCCCCCCACACCCCCAACCCTAACCTTTAAAACAAAAAACATTTTAAATATCTTTATCTACATTTCTATATGTGCTTTATATATATATATATATATATATATATATATATATATATATATATATATATATATATATATATATATATATATATTGTAACATCTTTGTGGGTTTTTCACATATTTTTAAACCAAATTTTTAAATTTATGTGTTTTATCATTTTTTACATTTTAACATCTGTGTATATGTTTTAACATGTTTGTGTGTTTAACATATTTTTTAAACCAAATTTTAACATCTGTGTTTTCTTAACAGGGTTACGGTTAGCATTAGCGAAATGATTTCATAAACATTCTTCAGTTTTCACCTGAAATTATTTTCCACATGTGACCTGATGCTTTTGATAATAATAATAATAATAATAATAATAATAATAATAATAATAATGGATATATTTTTCTATAGCTCTTTTTTATCCACTCAAAGCACTTCACATTAGTGATCCATTATTCATTCACTCTCACATGCTCCCTCTGGTGGTGGTAAACTACATATGAATCCACATTTGTCTTGGGGCAGACTGACAGAAGACTGACAGCCATTTTGCACCACTGGCCCCTCCCACCCCCGAACCTTCATACACCACTGTGAGTGATACTGGAAGCCCCTCCCACCACCCCTTCTGGCCCCTCCCACCATCACAGTAACACTGGAGGAAGGAGGGTGGGGACACAACGGACTGACAAGGACAGACAGACACAGTTGAATTTATTTAAGTTGAAATACAAAAGAATCATGTCAGTGTAAGGGTTAGCAGGGTTAGGGGTCAAAAGTTAGGGTTAGGTGTTCCTCTAATAATGAGAGAAAGTTAAATACATTCACTTTAAATGAAAAGAGGGGTCAAAGGTCACAGAATAATGAAGCTATGTGGATGTGAGTGGACTGTAAATATTACTATGAACTGTCAAATTATTTTAGATAGAAAATCATTCATTTAGAAAAGGATTCCATTTACAAGTAAAATAATTTACCAGTAAATTACATCAATAAATAATTTTTAGTGTCACATGAGGGATGAAGGTCTACTGTGACCTACTGTTGACCCTAGAGGTCAGGGGTCAATACCTAAAAAACTCAAATGGATGATAACTGAAAACAAAACGTAGTTACCATATATTTCGGGCAATAAGTTGCAGGTTTTTTTTCATAGTTTGGTCGAGGAGCCACCAGAAGGTGCTGTTGAGGCACCAGAGGGTGCTGTTGAGCCTGTTCTTTATGCTATAGTTATCTGAATAACTGTTCATATGTTCGGTTAGCAGATGTTAGCATACCAGCCATGTTGTCACTTCCCTGTTTATGCATCATGTACTGTTAGCTGAATGTGTAGTGTTAGCATACATTAGCATATCTTAGCATATGTTAGTACACGTTAGCATACCGTACACCTATTCAGCCAGTTGTTCTTTATTCTATTTTTATTTTAAATTGACTTTGTTCTTGGTGTTGGATTTTTGCAAATACATTTCCTGCCAAAAATGTGATTTATACTTTATTTCCTGGACTATAAGGCACACTTCAAATACTTTAATTTTCTCCAAAAATGGCAGTGCACCTTATATATGGAATAATTCTGGTTGTGTTTAAGGACTTGGAATTTTGACTTTATTAAAGTTTGATTTATCAGAATAAGAGTGTGTTTTGTTCTGTGTTACTGTTATTGTAACTGTTTAGTTTCGCTTAATGAACATATGAAAAAAACCCTCAAAAATAAACCATTCATCGACAGTGCGCCTTATAGTGGGGAAATTGTGGTTATTCTAATTATTTTTTTCCTTCTTTATTATGCATTTTTGGCAGTTAATTTTTTTTTACTCCAGAAAATGCGGTACTATTATTGACAAATGGGAAACTACATGTAGCCTCCAAAATGGTGTCATGACCTTTGCCCTTCAGAAAGGCCTGATGTTTTGAGAGGGAATTGTCTATTATGAGCTCAGTTATTTCTAAGGGGGCGGCGTTTGTTGTGTCCTGGCGCCACTTGTTTGTATTTTGTCGGCCAATAACAGCGAGGAGACGAAAACGGAATTATGTTAAACACCATCAATTCTACATTCGACCTGTATTTTATGATCAACAATGAACCTTCAAGTTTAAAAAAGTGCTACGGGTTCGACACCGTGGTTGTTACGGGCTGGACATAATAGATGTTACGGGATGGACATCGTGGTTGTTACAGCGTGGACATTCTGGTTGTTACGGGGTGGACATGGTGGTTGTTACGGGATGGAAATGGTGGTTGTTATGGGGTGGACATTGTGGTTGCTACGGTGTGGACATTGTGGTTGTTACGGGGTGGACATGGTGGTTGTTACGGGATGGAAATGGTGGTTGTTATGGGGTGGACATTGTGGTTGTTATAGAATGGACATGGTGGTTGTTATGGGATTGACATCGTGGTTGTTATGGGATGGACATGGTAGTTGCTAGCACTGGCTAAATGAAGCCCAGACATCATTTCCACTGCAAAAAAACCCATAAAATGCTACGAGTGACGGCGTGTGAGCGAGTGGTGCTGCATTAGCGTGGTGGTAGCATCTCCAATCACAGTCCAGTCTTCATCCAACTGGTGAAGCAGCTCCAGCACAAACTCAGCGCGACAGGCCTGTCTGTGTGCCCGCCTCGGTAATCCACTACCCGTCGGTAGTCCCAGAATCCTTCAGTGCAAAATCAGAGCTCGTCTTCCGTCTGTTTGTAAGAACTTCACTTCGAAACGTAAAAAAAACTAATAACGGATTTTTTTTGGCGGCGCAGTCCTTCTCACAGTGAAGTGGTGAATTCTTTTGTTGCGTCGTTGGACTCATTTTCCTTCAAAGGACGCAACAATTAGTCAAGTTATTTCCGCAAAAACAGGAAGGAAGTCGCCAGTTCCTGTCGGTCAGTGCAGTTTTTGAGCGAGGACTTGTGTCGGTCAGAGGCGTAGTGGGCGGGGCTACGCGGCCACGTGGCCGATCAGGTATATGTTGTCGTAGAGGTGGCCCACGAAGTCGTCCGATACATTGTGCGCTGCTCGGCGAGTGTTCCTGATGAACTCCCTCTTAGACATTTTGTTTTTGACGTGCGGGCTGGTTAGGTCGATGGACAGCAGGATGAGGCTGTAGCACAGAACGTACACGGCGTCTGCGGACAGAGAGGAAAGACTTAAGCCTTTAACTCACAGCTGTCAAACATGTGGCCCGAGGGCCAAAACCGGCCCGTCAATGGGTCTAATGTGGGATGAATTTGTGAAATGCAAAAATTACACAAAAGGTATTAATAGTTAAAGAAGTGAAAATGATTTGACATGAATTCAATCTAAAACGGATCAGACTATAATAATAATAAACAATTGTGAAAAAAATGCTAATTTTCTTCTTTGTGTTAGTGTTTAGAAAAAGGGAATAAATAAATAAACAAACAAATGCATAAATAAAAAAGACTAGCCTGATACTAAAAATGTGAATAACCAGAAATGTTTGTGAAATTTGACCAATATTGTGAATGTTACTAAATCTGTGTATTTGTAAATCCACTGTTATCTTTAAAATGTATAGAAATGATAAACTAAAGTGTACTATTGTTAATATTGCACTTATTTATGTTGTTAATATATGTTCATGTTATGGTTCAAGTACAGTTCGTAGATGTAAACATTTTCATGGTGGAATTTTACTATTTTTGCTCAAAAACATAGAAGAAAACTTTGGAGTTGATATTATTTATATGTTTTTATCCTATTATTTATATTATTTTACTGGTCCAGCCCACTTTATACCATTTTAGGCTGAATGTGTCCCCTGAATTAAAAGGAGTTTGACACCCCTGCTTTAACTCCTGAGACTTAAGCAATTCCACAGTAAAACTAAAATGAACAAAATGAACAAAAACTGCCAAAGTGATCAATAAAATGAACAAAAATTATTATTAAAATAACAAAATAATATGTAATGTGAACAAAGTAAGACACTGACAGAACACAATTGAATAAAAATAATACAATAAAAAATAAAAACATAGAAAAAAATAACAAAAATAAGCATCAACAGCAACTCATAAATGTTGATAAATTATAATAAATAACATGAAAAAATGCAAAAAAAAAAAACCCAAAATGTAGTTAAAAAACAGGAGTAAATGACTAGTGTTGTAATTAGGTTCCAGTAGTTTTAGTTTGGGCTTTTTGTTTTTCAAATTCAGTTGCTTTTTTCACACCTGTACATCAGTTCCATGAACCAAACTATCAGTACAATAACACAAAAAAATGTAAATTTTCTGAATTTTTAAACTAAACCATTCATTCAGAACATGTCATCGCTTACGCATCAGGGATTAAAGAGTTAAACAACAAATAACACAGACGTCTTTATCTTTTACCTGTGATGGAAATGGACTCATTAATTAATTAATTACATTTATTCACATGAACTAAATGAACAGAAAATCATCCTAATAGAAAGTTTAACTGACAGAGAAATAAGGACAAGTATTTTGGATAAAGACTCACATTTCTTACAAATACACAAAAATACACAAAGAAACACAAAAAAATGCAAAGAAAAAAATAAACTATACAAATTTAGAGGAAAAAAATAGACCAAACATGCTAAACATGCTTTCCTCCAAAAATAAACTAACACAAGCAGTGATGAAAAATGCAAAACACTTCAAAAATAAAACAAGAAAAATAAATTATAAATAATTAATAATTATAAATATCAATATATATATATATATATATATATATATATATATATATATATATATATATATATAAAACTTGACATAAAACAAGGATTACACAAAAAAAGTGACAGCACTTGTTTCCATGGTAACCCTAGTTAATGTGTTAATTTTGACAGACTTAATAAAAAGTTCAGATTAACTAAAGCAAAGTTTATGTGAAGTCAACACACTCCATCTGCTGGTGGAAACTGGATCATACACTTTATATCTGAAATATTTACAGACAGAAGATCAGTAAAGAAAAAGAATTAAATAACACAGATGTCTTTATCTTTTACCTGTGATAGAAATGGACTCATTAATTAAATGTATTCGTATAAACTAAATGAACAGAAAATCATAGTATTTTAGATAAAGACTCTAATTCCTCACAAATACACAAGAATACACGAAGAAACACAAAAAATGCAGAGAAAAAAAATAAACAAAAAATGCAGAGAAAAACCCTCACAAAACATCCTAAAAATCCTTTAAAATGTCCTCCAAAAAATAAACTACCACAAGCTGCGATGAAAAAGAAAATGACAAAAAATGTGATAAATATCTGAATATATATATATATATATATATATATACACACACACCATTAATATGTTTATTCAACACCTTAAACACTGTCAGTGAAACAACTCTTACTTTTAATTGTTACAATATATATATATATATATATATATATATATATATATATATATATATATATATATATATATATATATATATATATACATATATATATATATATATAAACTGACATAAAAAAGTGACAGCACTTGTTTCCATGGTAAGTTTCGTTAATGTGTTAATTTTGACAGACTTAATAAAAAGTTCAGATTAACTAAAGCAGAGTTGATGTGAAGTCAACACACTCCATCTGCTGGTGGAAACTGGATCATACACTTTATATCTGAAATATTTACAGACAGAAGATCAGTGATTTTAAAATGTATGAATGAAGAATATGGGTCATATTTTACTATACAAGTATAACCATAACCCATAAATGAACTACAAGTTTTATTTCTAAGACACAAAGAAATAATGAAAACAGGAAAAATAAAAACCACTGGGAATGAAAACTGTATAAACATGGATGAAATAACCATTTAAACAGTTAAAAATGCATTTGAAACTAATGCAAATGAAAGAAAAACTAAAAATGTTCAAAAAATCTATAAAAAAATGAGTTAAACTGTGATTTATTTCCATTGGACTGTCTTTTGTTGTGTAGTATTTCTAGATTCTGCTGAATGAAAAGTACTTCATAAATTAAATATTATTATTATTGTTCTTCTTATTACCTAAAACAAGACCAACCAGTGAAAAATATGAAATAAAATTGTTTTTTTTGTGTCGGTATAAATAGCTGGAACAGGAAACATTATAAAATCATTTCTAACTCTACAAAAGTTCATCATATCTAAAGTTTATTCACACATTCACTAACGCCACAGAAAATTTTATGAAATTTTATCCATAAAACCATTCAAAATGGCCGCCTACAAATGTGACCTGATTATTTGGTAGATGATAGATCACAGGTGTCAAACATGCGGCCTGGGGGCCAAATTTTGGTCTGCCTAAGTGTCCAATCGGGCCCTTTGGATGAATTTATGAAATGCAAAATGACACTAAGATATAAATAATTTTCGTTCATGGTCCGCATTCAGACCAATTCTCTTAAATCTTATAAATAACCTATAAATATTCACAAGAAAAAAACATCTCTTTGTAAATGTCTTATTTTTCATTTAGTGACAGTAAAACAAAGTATAATTTCACAAAGAAAAAAATCACAATAATCACAACAAATATGAAAAATAGGAAATGTCTCATGATAAATAATTTTACAATTTTAATAATATTCCACCCATTACTAAATATTCTGTGTATGTGTAGATCCAGTGTGATCTGTAAGTTAGAATGTGTAAACGATAATATAGTTTGTTTTCATAATGAAATTTTACTGTTTTCGCTCTAAAACAGAGAAAATGTTAGAGTTGACATTATTTATATACTATTATGTTCTTTTTTTTACTGGTTCAAGGATCAAGGAATCTTTTATTATCCCTGTGGGGCAAATCATTGTCCAGTCAACAGCAACAACAACGACCATCAGCACAAACAACAACAATACATAGTAATAAATAGGACAAACAGATGAGAAAATGACTTGTTTAACAGGATAATAGCAGCAGGTACCTGATTGGTTCTGGTCACTGAAGAGTGGGCGGTCCTTATTTAGGGTTCTGAGCCTATGTGGTCCAGTTCAGATCAAATGTAGCTGAATATGGCTCCTGAGCTAAAATGAGTTTGACACCCCTGTGCTAGATGGTAACAGCCGGCAGGATGGGGGGCAGGATGGGGGGCAGGACTGGGGCAGGATGGGGGGCAGGACGGGGGGCAGGACGGGGGCAGGATGGGGGCAGGACGGGTGCAGGACAGGGGCAGGATGGGGGGCAGGACGGGGGCAGGACGGGGGCAGGACGGGGTTAGGATGGGGGGCAGGACGGGGGCGGTGCACAGGACGTTCTCCTCAGGACGACCTGTGACCTAGACCCAGCATTGGCTGCTTTTTTTTTACAGATTAATATTTTCTCAGTTCTGTAAAGTGTCAAGTACTACCATTGTGTAAAAAGTACTACATACATTTATAACTTGGTGTTGTTCAGTGCTCAGAATATTTATACTTAATATTTCGACATGTTCACGTCAGGGACCACATGTACAGACCCTTCTAATGTCATGTTTGTTTGACCTTTAAAGAGTTCACCAGTGACTTTTACTGACCAGACAATTATCTGATTCATTCACTCTAACACTAACAGGGTGATGGTCAGAGGTGGTCAAAGTACTCACATTCTGTACTTAAGTAGAAGTACAGCTACTTATGTGAAAAAATACTCTGGTAAAAATAAAAGTAGTGATTCAACTCCTCTACTTAAGTAAAAGTAAAAAAGTACAATTTCACAATTGTAGTAAAGTACAAAAGTAAAATGTTAAAGTAAATGTTTTGCCATAAATGCAATAATTAACCAAGAATAATCTGAAAATTTGAAAAGTATCAAAATTAAATCCTTTAAAAGTGAGTTACTGTGTTGAAATGGTGTTTGATCAGGTCACAGTTTGTGGGTATGGAGAGAATATTTATGAGGAAAAAAGTCACAATGAGATAAAATCTATTCTAAGAATGAAAAGAGTATAAAGTACAAATATTTATATAAATGTAAAGAGTATAAAGTACATATATTTATATAAATGTAAAGAGTATAAAGTACATATATTTATATAAATGTAAAGAGTATAAAGTACATATATTTATATAAATGTAAAGAGTATAAAGTACATATATTTATATAAATGTAAAGAGTATAAAATACATATATTTATATAAATGTAAAGAGTATAAAGTACATATATTTATATAAATGTAAAGAGTATAAAGTACATATATTTATATAAATGTAAAGAGTATAAAGTACATATATTTATATAAATGTAAAGAGTATAAAGTACATATATTTATATAAATGTAAAGAGTATAAAATACATATATTTATATAAATGTAAAGAGTATAAAGTACATATATTTATATAAATGTAAAGAGTATAAAATACATATATTTATATAAATGTAAAGAGTATAAAATACATATATTTATATAAATGTAAAGAGTATAAAGTACATATATTTATATAAATATAAAGAGTATAAAGTACATATATTTATATAAATATAAAGAGTATAAAGTACATATATTTATATAAATGTAAAGAGTATAAAATACATATATTTATATAAATGTAAAGAGTATAAAGTACATATATTTATATAAATATAAAGAGTATAAAGTACATATATTTATATAAATATAAAGAGTATAAAGTACATATATTTATATAAATATAAAGAGTATAAAGTACATATATTTATATAAATGTAAAGAGTATAAAATACATATATTTATATAAATGTAAAGAGTATAAAGTACATATATTTATATAAATATAAAGAGCATAAAGTACATATATTTATATAAATGTAAAGAGTATAAAATACATATATTTATATAAATGTAAAGAGTATAAAGTACATATATTTATATAAATATAAAGAGTATAAAGTACATATATTTATATAAATGTAAAGAGTATAAAGTACATATATTTATATACATGTAAAGAGTATAAAGTAAAGATATTTATGCAAAAATGTAAGGAGTAAAAGTAAAAAGTTGCCACAAAAATAAATACTCAAGTACAGATATCTAAAAAAATCTACTTAAGTACAGTAATGAAGTACTTTTACTTAGTTACTTTCCACCTCTGGTGATGGACAATCTGAAGCTCTGAAGGTGACAGCTGTCCTTCACATTGTCCAAAAAAACACCCCTCCATTCTCCTGACTCCATCATTTTGTTCTGATACTTTCTTCATAGTATTCAGATTGGTTATTGGCTCAGACATCATTAGTTTTTTCTCAGTATCCAGTCAAACAGGTTGGTTTAGATAGTGTTATCGTCTAATGCACTCATGACGTACACATGATCTGGGACTTATCTTCTTTTTATATCAGAAAATTATATAATATTAATCCAACTATGACTAATAAAAGGAGCCCAAACACATAGTTACATGTATGACATAACACACATGTAAATCTGTTTTCAGTTTTACTGGAGTATTGTTAATAAAATGCACAGACAGTGTTTTTGTTTTGTCAAATAGATGGAACTGAATGGAACATATCACCACTCTATGGCGTCCTAAGCTCCGCCCCTGTTACCATCTACCTACTTATTTCCAGGTCACCTGAACTTTGACCCGTGACATCAGCAGAGGAAGACTGCTCTGCTTCGCTCATGTGGAAACATGGACGACATAAACAACAACAGCAGTGATTCCAGCTAACGCTAACCCGAACCCTGACAGGTGACTGAGCTGAAGAGGAAAATATTCTTCATCCACATCAATTTGATCCATATGAGATAAACCACTGGTCTATAGACTGTCTCATATGGATCAATATTTTTCTCTTCAACTCAGTCACCTGTCAGGGTTTGGGTTAGCGTTAGCGTTAGCATTAGCTGGAATCACTGCTGTTGTTGTTGTTTATATTTTATAGCAGCCTTCCTCCGCTGATGTCACAGGTCAAAGTTCAGGCGACCTGGAAATAAGTAGGTCAAATTTGTAGGCGGCCATTTTGAATGGTTTTGTGGATGAAACCTTATAAAATTTTCAATGTCGTTAGTGATCAATGTGTGAATCAATTTTAGACATGATGAACTTTGAAAAACATAAAAGACCACCTTAAAATAAATTTAAAATATAATGAGGAGATAGAGTAAAATGTTCATGAGTTAAATTTAAAAAATGCATATTATATATATATATATATATATATATATATATATATATATATATATATATATATATATGCATATTTTTGCAAATGTTTTGGATATTTTATCAATCAAAAAAAGGAAGAAAAAAGAAAGGGAAAAGAAGAAGAAGGAAGGGAGGGAAAAAGAAAACAAAAAACAAAAAACCAAAAAAAAACCTCTATTTGTTACCTACTTTCCTATCTGCTCATTTTTTGTTTGTTTGTTTGTTTTGTTTTTTGTATATATGTCTCTGTTTAGTACTTCAGTTATTGATTATTGGTATTGTTATTATTGTTATTGTTATTATTTTATTATTATTATTATTATTATAATAATATCATTTTTGTACTATGCACTATATTACTATAAGATGAATTTAGGTTATTGGGGAAGTGAAGAAGGGGTAGAATTAAATAAACTTATGCTTCATCCTACTCCTTTTCGGACATGTCATTGTTATTATTATTATTATTGCTGTATTGATTATTGTTGCACTTTGCACATGTTTGAAATAAATCATTAAAATCAAATCAAATCAAATCAATTATGTGTGTTTTTTTCTCCTGTATTTTAGAAAAGTTCTTGAATATTTGTTGAAGTTTTCATTGTTTTTTTTTTTTGCATTACTTAATTTTTTGGTGAATTTTAGCATGTTTTTTTTGTTTGTTTCTTAGTGTATTTTTGTGTATTTTGTGGGAAATTTGAGACATAACAGTCGACTGACACAAACATTTTTAACAGTTTTCTTTTCACTGAAGCACTTCCAGTTAAAATAACACAAACCAACTTAATATGGATTACACATTAATATTTTGACATAGATTAACAATTTATATTTAATCATGATTAATCAAAGCAGCCGTGTGATTAATCTGATTGAAACTGTGAATCATTTGACAGCACCGTGTTTTTAACGGAGCATTTTTTACAGTGTGGGCATTTTTTTAAGTTTTCTAACATTCTGTTTGATTTCTCGGGACTAAAATAGGATTATTAGTTTGTTTTGTTGCATATATTTAAATCCTACTGAAGTCAAGCGGCTGGACCAGTCATATCCAGAGGGGATGTCAGAGCCTACCCCTAACCCAAGAGGCAGAACGGTGAAAGTCAGTCATCCATTCATCCATCTACGGCCCTGGGCTCAGCAGCATTACGGGCTCAGCAGCATTACCCTAATCCTACTAATCACACCCTAAGTCCCAGGAGTTGACTGTAAAATAGGCAGCAGTTGGATTCTGTATGGTCTGCTGGCAACAACAAAGTCCACACTAGGTAACGCCAGGGTCCACTGACAAGGAATAAAACCAAGGATTAGTTGAAAATAAAACCAGAGCTTTTCTTTTTCCTCTTTTGTCTGAGTCCGAAGAAAATTAAGAAGTAGAGTTTGGTCTGAAAATACACTAGTCCTGCTCATGTCACAGCTTTTATTCCTGTTTAATACAGAATAAAGCTTCACTCCTAATAAAGCTTCACTCCTCTTTCAGAATAAAGCTTCATTCTTCTTTCAGAATAAAGCTTCATTCCTCTTTCAGAATAAAGCTTCATTCCTCTTTCAGAATAAAGCTTCATTCCTCTTTCAGAATAAAGCTTCATTCCTCTTTCAGAATAAAGCTTCATTCCTCTTTCAGAATAAAGCTTCATTCCTCTTTCAGAATAAAGCTTCATTCCTCTTTCAGAATAAAGCTTCACTCCTCTTTCAGAATAAAGCTTCATTCCTCTTTCAGAATAAAGCTTCATTCCTCTTTCAGAATAAAGCTTCACTCCTCTTTCAGAATAAAGCTTCACTCCTCTTTCAGAATAAAGCTTCATTCCTCTTTCAGAATAAAGCTTCATTCCTCTTTCAGAATAAAGCTTCATTCCTCTTTCAGAATAAAGCTTCATTCCTCTTTCAGAATAAAGATTCAGATGAACCATGTAAACAGTTAAATCCAGTTGAAAATGCTACTATTAAACTATCTTCTGTGTGTGGACATATTCATGTCTCACCTGGACTCAGGCCCAGCTCTCGGACCAGGCCGGGGTTGCAGGTACAAAACCTGTGGCTGAACTTGGTGATGAGTGTTTCCAGATATTCTCCTCTTTCCTCTGGAGCGTGAATGTGTCTGAAGAAGTCCCGTAGGGCATTAGGTAGGAACTGGTTACTGAAGTTATGGAGGGTCACCAGCTCGTCCAGGACGTCCCTCCTGAAAACCAACAACCATCCTATCAATTTACTCGGACACAGTTGACGACTAAGCGTGTGCGTGGTCATCTGATTAGGTACTGAGAAGGTCAAAGGTCATCACCAACACCTGCCTCACTTTCCTCTTCCCTATCTAAGTGTATATAGAGGGTGTATATAGGGAGTATATAGGGTATATAGAGGGTGTATATAGGGTATATCGAGGGTGTATATAGGGAGTACACTTAATACAATAAGTGAGGACATGTGACAGGGACAGTACGGTTTTAAAGCCGTGGGTCCAGACAAAATGTGGACATATGTTCATCTACTGATGTAAATTTAACAGAAAGCTCTTTGCTAACGTTAACCTTTGTTTTGTTGGGGTTAAAATGCTGATGTTTGTGTCTTGTCAGTGGACATTGTTACATTGCAGTGAACTTTAATACCAGTTGTTCATTGCTGGACAGACATGTGTCCGTGGGTTTTTTTTTTAGCTGTGTGTCTGTGTTGTTTCTCCACTGACAATGTGATGACATCATCATGACACGTCGACTCGACCACGACTTTATTGACAGATGAGTCGACTTGAAAAAAACTGAGGTCGTTAATACCCTAATAGAGTCTATATAGAGGGTGTATTTGTGACCCACCACCACGAAACCAGGCATAAGTCGCGCTGAGCCGTTCAGAGCTACAGCCAAATTTAGGCTGGAAGGTGATTTGTTATTAGTGTTTACACCTTATCAAAAAACGGTACCTTAACACCTCTATGTTCACTTCCTGTGGTCATTACATTGAAATCCAATCAATAAAGGTGTTTATTGAGTCAATTATTTAAGCGGTGACAAAAGTTCAGGTATTGCTGAGCAAAGACAAAGACGACTTCCACCTCTTTTCGCCGAACAAAACGATCTCCGTTCCGTGGGTAAACACCCAAGTGTTTGGTACGAGGTAAAAGCTTATATTGAATGTTCTGTCCAATGGTGTAAGCCAAATGATTATAATACGTCACACTTCTGTCCTATTATTATAATATATAAAACTTCTGTGACATGTCCATCAGAGTGTCCTTTAACATCTGTCAACAATTTGTGTCAATCGGATACAAATTATTATGCGTTGCTAAGGACTTCCTACCCCAAAACAGTCCAAAACTTTAACGGACAATATCTAAAAATATGCAAATTGTAAAATATGTCCAAATGTGGATATTAAAATGACCATAACTTTGGTTCTACTTGTGATAGAAACATCATTTTTTCACCATCTTAAACCTTAGTTTCCACTCTACCAAGATACACACATAACTCTGTTTGGATTTACACACACTTATGTCTGGTTTACTGGTGGTGGGTCACATATAGGGTGTATAGAGGTCATATATAGAATGTATACAGAGTGTATATACCTTTCATCCAGGTAAATTCTCAGCATCTTCCAGTTGAGTCGTCTTGTGTAGAAGATGAACTTGGCTAATTCAGTGGGATGGTCCATGAGTATACCCTTAGACAGGAAGTAACTAATACCCTACACACACACACACACACACACACACACACACACACATACAGTATGTACAGTAGATCGTTCTGGAACTGGTCTGAACACATAACACTAGAATTAACATGTCTGTTTCTGACACACGTCACTGACTAAAACTATTCATGTTGCATTCAGGTACAGAATGTAAAAGAGTGTACTATGTGTACTGTGTGTGTGTGGGTGTGTGTGTGTGTGTGTGTGTGAGTGTATGTGTATGTGTATGTGTGTGTGTGTGTGTGTGCGTATGTGTGTGTGTATGTATGTGTGTATGTGTGTGTATGTATGTGTGTATGTGTGTGTATGTGTGTGTGTATGTATGTGTGTGTGTGTATGTATGTGTGTATGTGTGTGTATGTATGTATGTATGTGTGTATGTGTGTGTGTGTGTGTGTGTGTTACCTCCTGTGCGTTAGCGTTGAATGTGAGACTTCCTTCATCTAGTTGTAGGTAAAGTCTTCTATAAGAGAATCCAGCAGGTAGTCTTCTGTTATATATGGAGCAGTGTCCCCACGTGGATTTACACAACCTGAAGCCATAACACACACACATTAGAGTGAGTGTCCCACCCGGCCCACATCCCACAGATTGCTTCTCAAAACTGACCCAAACTCGATGCAATTTAAATATTTGTGTCAAAGTGAAAGAAGCTGAAACTATTGAACTCAGATAATTTTTAAAGAATCGAAGTAAAATAAAATACAGAAGCTTTTATGTGTATGTGGACACTTTATATGGTTTAATGCATCAACTGAAACATCCTCAACTTATACACAGCTCATCAGCACTGCAAGGAGCTCATCAGCACCATGAGGAGCCAGCCAGCAGGGTTTGTTGAGTCTGAGGGGGGCGGGGTTTATTGTGTCTGAGGGGGGCGGGGTTTATTGTGTCTGAAGGGGGCGGGGTTTATTGTGTCTGAGGGGGGGGGTTTCTTGTGTCTGAGGGGGGCGGGGTTTATTGTGTCGGGGGTAGGCAGGGTTTGTGCAGTTGGGTGCCACTCGTTGGAGCTTTAATGGTATTATTTAACATGTCATTATGCATCATTATTGTGCACGTTTTAACCCTAACCCACTGAGGCTGTTTTAGTGACTCAAATTAAAGTAGAAAAGCACTCAGACAGCGCAAACTCAGCCAAGGCAGATCATTTGTTCTTTGTTTCAGTATCAATATTTCCTGAAAATTGGAGCCAAATCCACCCATACATTTTAGACTTATGTTGGTAGCAAACAGATAACCACAGACAAAAACTGAAGTGGGTTAGGGTTAGTGGGTGGTGCCGTGGTGGAGTAATAATCAAAACTCTTACCCCTGCCATAGATACTCATCATTTCCCAGGTCCTGCCATACGCAGCCGGCCAGGCACAGATCAGTAGCGTTCAAATACGACAGGATGGTGATGCCCAACTCTGGCGGCAGCATCTCCAGATCTATGAAGCCATGCTGCTCCTTACCTGTGGGAAACACAAACAAAAATTATTATTATTATAGGAATCTATGCATGTGAATTATCACACATTATCAGAGGTGGGAAGTAACTAAGTAAAAGTACTCTATTACTGTACTGAAGCAGACTTTTTTTTTAAATTATGGCCGTCTGTAGGATGAAGTGAAATAGTGCGACCGTCATTTGCGGTAAGTTAAGTGCACCAGAGAGTTCTATTTGGAAGGACAGTGATACATGATGTACAACACACCATGACAGAAGTGTGACTGTCATTTAACACCTATAACTCCTCTGACCAACACCACACTGACACCATGACAGAAGTGACCCGGGTTCTCACCAGACCGTTAATGTTACACTGTCAGTTCAAAATGTTACGCTGTGATTAGGGCCGCTACACTGCCTTTCAAGTTATTTTAAAGAAATGTATTCTATGTCCCTCTAGAACAGTGGTCCCTAAACTGCGGCCCACCTCCACATTTAGTCCGGCCCCCTGAACAATACCAGATTTGTATTTAATAATAAATTTGGACTTTTACAATAAAATGTTCCTTAGTTTTGAACTATTTTCATTATTAACTAATAGTTAGTGACTAGTTTAACACAAGAACTTTGACAGACGCTCATATGAGTCCTTTAAGTCAGAGATTCTGCTCTGACAACTGAGCTGAACTTTGACCTGTTAAGACCAAGAAGTTTATGTTCAATGGACTTTTGTTCTGTGAAGAACCCAGAGAGGGTTATTAGAATGAGGCTTTATGGAAAACAATACATATTTACATTTAGGCCCCTCATCAGAGAAGGGAAAAGTTATGTGGCCCTCACAGGAAAAAGTTTGGGGACCCCTGCTCTAGAACGTTCCCACAGCTCCCATTCACTTTGAATGGACGTTACCAGCATTCTGCGGCTGGACTTTTTTTCGATAACGCCCGCTGCGCCATTAACTCCCGCTGCCAATGGCAATGAGTTTTGTCACTTCAGATTCACGGTACCATATCACTCCACAGGTAGTTCGGCCACTTTGAAAGGAAATATTTGCTACGTTGTAAAGGCTATTTTATCCAATCAGAGTAGCAGCAGTAATAAGATGTAATAACCCGTAGAATAAGCGGGATAATGTATTGCCCACACTGGACTATCAATTAGCATCAGGGTGTTGTTTGGCCTCATCTGGAAATATTTTTCTGATAGTAACGCATAGGAAATACATTATGCCTTCCATATACACATCAAAACTAGCTTATAACCGCTTTTTTTGGAGGTACGGGCAGAGGTACAGTGAAAGTTAATTCGGGCGGGTAGCGGACATGGAAGTGTCAAAATAAAAGCATAATCATGGATGAAACCGTGGATCTGTAGTTGATCCAAAAATTTCCAAAACACTGGATGTGACTTAACACACACGAACACACGCCGTACATGTTCCCTTAAGTGTGAACACATACAGTGTGAGCTTTAACAGAAAATACAGTTCAACAGTGAGCTCCTGGGGAGAGAAAATGTCAGTTTAAGGGTCAATGTATGTGGGTACGGGTTTGTAAAGTGGATTGCAGGATCATGTAACAGCGGTACTTCCGTGTCACATGACTCCCAGTCAAAATATTAATCACTAATTAAATCCAGTTTGGTTGTTCAGTTGACTTTATCTTAAAATAGATGACTCCTTAACCCCTGACCCCTAACCCACCTCAGTGGTGGAAAAGACAGTCACACCCCCACTGCTGTCATATCTTTAAAAATACATCTGTGAACCAGACACCAGTGCAGCATCACAAAGAGTTTTTTTTTTTTATCAAATCAGTGGATATAGTTTCAGTGACATTAGTGTCATTAGAAATTATCATGTTGATCATTTGATTTTCCTCAAAAAGAGTAAAAAACTGTATTTTATGTGTAACCTCAGTGTTATGTTCACTGTATTCTTACATTTGCAGGAATTATCATTATCATATCATTTTTATCTTTTATTTAGTAAAGTAATACTGCATATTCAGTAAAGTAATACTGCATATTCAGTAAAGTAATACTGCATATCCAGTAAAGTAATACTGCATATCCAGTAAAGTAATACTGCATATTCAGTAAAGTAATACTGCATATTCAGTAAAGTAATACTGCATATCCAGTAAAGTAATACTGCATATCCAGTAAAGTAATACTGCATATCCAGTAAAGTAATACTGCATATTCAGTAAAGTAATACTGCATATTCAGTAAAGTAATACTGCATATTCAGTAAAGTAATACTGCATATTCAGTAAAGTAATACTGCATATTCAGTAAAGTAATACTGCATATCCAGTAAAGTAATACTGCATATTCAGTAAAGTAATACTGCATATTCAGTAAAGTAATACTGCATATTCAGTAAAGTAATACTGCATATCCAGTAAAGTAATACTGCATATCCAGTAAAGTAATACTGCATATCCAGTAAAGTAATACTGCATATTCAGTAAAGTAATACTGCATATTCAGTAAAGTAATACTGCATATTCAGTAAAGTAATACTGCATATTCAGTAAAGTAATACTGCATATTCAGTAAAGTAATACTGCATATCCAGTAAAGTAATACTGCATATTCAGTAAAGTAATACTGCATATTCAGTAAAGTAATACTGCATATTCAGTAAAGTAATACTGCATATTCAGTAAAGTAATACTGCATATCCAGTAAAGTAATACTGCATATCCAGTAAAGTAATACTGCATATTCAGTAAAGTAATACTGCATATTCAGTAAAGTAATACTGCATATCCAGTAAAGTAATACTGCATATTCAGTAAAGTAATACTGCATATCCAGTAAAGTAATACTGCATATTCAGTAAAGTAATACTGCATATTCAGTAAAGTAATACTGCATATCCAGTAAAGTAATACTGCATATCCAGTAAAGTAATACTGCATATCCAGTAAAGTAATACTGCATATCCAGTAAAGTAATACTGCATATCCAGTAAAGTAATACTGCATATCCAGTAAAGTAATACTGCATATCCAGTAAAGTAATACTGCATATCCAGTAAAGTAATACTGCATATCCAGTAAAGTAATACTGCATATCCAGTAAAGTAATACTGCATATTCAGTAAAGTAATACTGCATATTCAGTAAAGTAATACTGCATATTCAGTAAAGTAATACTGCATATTCAGTAAAGTAATACTGCATATTCAGTAAAGTAATACTGCAAATTCAGTAAAGTAATACTGCATATTCAGTAAAGTAATACTGCATATCCAGTAAAGTATTACTGCATATTCAGTAAAGTAATACTGCATATTCAGTAAAGTAATACTGCATATTCAGTAAAGTAATACTGCATATTCAGTAAAGTAATACTGCATATTCAGTAAAGTAATACTGCATATCCAGTAAAGTAATACTGCATATTCAGTAAAGTAATACTGCATATCCAGTAAAGTAATACTGCATATTCAGTAAAGTAATACTGCATATTCAGTAAAGTAATACTGCAAATTCAGTAAAGTAATACTGCATATTCAGTAAAGTAATACTGCATATCCAGTAAAGTAATACTGCATATTCAGTAAAGTAATACTGCATATTCAGTAAAGTAATACTGCATATTCAGTAAAGTAATACTGCATATCCAGTAAAGTAATACTGCATATTCAGTAAAGTAATACTGCATATCCAGTAAAGTAATACTGCATATCCAGTAAAGTAATACTGCATATTCAGTAAAGTAATACTGCATATTCAGGATAAACATGTGTCTGTGGTTGGAGTTGAACATAAAATAAATATTTACAAACTTTAAAATGAGTTAATTTTTTCTGATAATGTGTTTGATATTTGTCACAATGTGAATCCAAAAGTTACTACATCAAATATTACATTTACCAAACTA
The DNA here is from genome assembly GCA_020466265.1 of Siphamia tubifer. Classification (NCBI taxonomy): domain Eukaryota; kingdom Metazoa; phylum Chordata; class Actinopteri; order Kurtiformes; family Apogonidae; genus Siphamia; species Siphamia tubifer. The sequence goes on from CM035783.1 coordinate 53,588,642, forward strand.
CAAAAGCACTCTGACAGCACAGACCTCTACCAAGGTACCCCCCCCCAGATCACCACCACAATCTAATCAGTTCAGAATCAGAATCAGAATCAGAATCGTTTTTATTCGCCAGATACATTTGCACATACATGGAATTCTATTCCGGCAGGTGGTGTCACTCTCAGAATAGTAATATAAAATATAAAAATATAAAAAAGTATGTACAAGAAAAAAAAAATAATAATAATATTCTACAAAAAGGGTTGTGCAAAGTACACGAGGTAGTGCAAATCAGTGTGAATGTAGGGCTTGAATGTATGGCAGTGCAAGACTGTATCAGCTGTTAATTAAAGTTATGGCAGTGGGGTAAAAACTGTGGCAGTGGGGTAAAAACTGTGGCAGTGGGGTAAAAACTGTTTCCAGATCCATTTCCAACTTACCCTGAAAATTTCATGACAATCCGTCCATAAGTTTGTACACCAACAAACAACCCAACAAACAAACAAACAAACACCGGCAAAAACATAACGTCCTTGGCAGAGGTAATTAAAAGTTAGTAGTACACTGTGTTCAGCACAGTTTAAAGTTTAAACTACTAACTTTACTGAAGACACTGTACTATAAATATTTAAATTTGGTAAATGTAATATTTGATGTGGTAACTTTTGGATTCACATAGTGACAAATATCAAACACATTATCAGAACAAATTAACTCATTTTAGAGTTTGTAAATATTTATCACCAAACACAGACGTGTGTACAATTACATACGTCAAAAACAGAAAAGGACATAGTCGGCCTGGCAGGACTATCCAATCATATTTCACCTACTGTCGCGTCTTCGTATAAATGAGGATTTCCTCCTGAATACACTCGTATAAACGCAGATGAAAATCTGAAGACGAGACGTCACTTCTGCGTATTTTGTTTTCATCATCTCCATATAAATGTAGCCTAAGACGCTGTATGTTAATGAAGGTGATCATGTGACCGTGCTGGTTACAGTACTTAGTTAAATCCACCTCTGCTATAGATAGACTGTGTGTGTGGAACCAGATCACATGACATGTATTTTTACACAGGTGTGTTCATTCATACCTCTGCGAGTTTTCAGCAGATGGTAAATGTCAGGGCCGTAACAGTGTTGAGGGGGTCTTCTCTGGCCCCCATCCCTCCCTACAAAAAACAACAACTTTTACTTCTCATTAATCAATTACTATGACATTTGACCTCTTCAGAGGGTCATAACTGTGACATTTGACCTCTTCAGAGGGTCATAACTGTGACATTTGACCTCTTCAGAGGGTCATAACTGTGACATTTGACCTCTTCAGAGGGTCATACCTGTGACATTTGACCTCTTCAGAGGGTCATAACTGTGACATTTGACCTTTACAAACACTTTACAAACCTGTACCCACGTACATTAGACCCCATGGTTAAACATTCTCTACCCAGGAGCTTAGTGTTTAGCTTTAATTTCGGTTTAAACAGTCATAGAGTATAATCTTACGTGTTAGCGCTAAAGTCGTCATGTGTTTTGGAAATCTGTGGGCAGATATAAAGCTGCAAAATAAAACGATTCGGCTGTGTGGAACAACCATGGATCCACGGATTTATCCATAAATATACTTTTATTTTGTCACTTCCTGCCCGCTACCCGCATTTCCTTTAACTTTGCCTCTATCCATACTGAAAAAAAAAAAGAAGATAAACATCCGGTTGGCAGTTTTAATGTTTATACATTTCTGAAAATAAATGCTATGTCATTGTTAAGCCACTTGGTCACAGATATAAAGAACATAATTACAGATCGGTGGTTGGACCTCAGGAAACTGATTCATAGCCGTAAATCCGGGGCATCGGACCGTTTGTCGGCAGTTTTACCGATTCAGGCTCCATGGACCGATTCACTCAGATCTCATACAACGCAGACCGATAATCGATTAGAATCAGTTTATCTTTACACCCCTATAACATACAGTTATTAAGGCTGGTGCCGTGTATTAAATTTAAGGCAGTGTTAACGTTTAGCACAGTTGTTTTGTTGTCATCATAAACTCTATGGCTGTCATGACTTTAGCTGTTAGCTTGTTAGCTCGCTTTTCAGACACCCTGTAAATTAAATTGTAGAGACCTGAATATAAATATGTTGTCATTACATACCATTATAACCAACAGTACACAACATAAACTATATATTTTATATTTGTAGCTTATTTAAACTAAATGCTTCTGCTAACACAACATCTAAGGAGACTGTGGTGCTAGCTGCTTTTTAGAGGCAGCCATTACTGCCATCTACAGGATGGACAGTAGAACGGTATGACAAAACTCTCTACCGTGGACAAAAAAATACCTCATAAGGTATGATTGATACCTTACGTAGCACCAATTCCTACAGCAGTGTGTGATTTTTACATCAACAGTGTATTAACATGTTCTTTGCGTTGTTATTTTTACTAGAACACAATAGAAATCCACCTCAGACACTGTTCAGAATCAAAACATTCAGGGTGCTGTTAGCAATTATAAAACACTGCTGTCCCACTTTTACCAGCCCAAACTTGTCATAAATGTTAATTAGTGACATCTGACATACAAGTCATCTGCAAATGTGTTCTCTTCCTCCAAAACACAAGTCGACTAGAAACATAACAAGTTTCTGTTTAACCCCTAAAGACCCAAACATGTGATCTGAACTATTTAATGCTTGTTGATCAATTATACTTGTAAATAATTAAGTGTAAAATGCAATTTGACATCAGATGTGACCCATTTAGATGTTCAGAGCCTCTGTAGTTACCATGGACACACTGTCATCTTCTATAATATTCATTCACCAGTAAAAACCCATGGAGTTAGATCAATGACAGTAGTTTTAACTTCAATTAATGATATATTTGCCAAAAAAGGCCATTTTTACTTAACCTTTCCCTCTTTTGGGTATAATAATCCTCAAATGTAACCTATTAATGATGATTAAAATGTAGGATGAGTCAACCCAATATAGGAAAATAACTGATTTTCATTGAAAAAATTGCAAAACATTGGATAACAGAGGATAATATTGTGACATCTGCTGATAATATGCACAAAATGTTAATAGTCACACTGGGTCTTTATGGGTTAAAGGAGTTTTATTTAAAGGTATACATCTAGACACTGGGGAGACAAAGGACTGGCATTGCTCATATTTATACTATTTTGGATTACCTTGCTCACTCCTTCCTCCTGCTCCTTGGTCAGTGAGGCGGTCGGCTAGCTCTTCCTGAAGCTGCTGCTGTTGTCTGGGAGGCAGCCTCCACAGTCCCTGACCCATCTACAGGAAACAAAGTGGAAACAATTAGTAAAATGATTCTAACCCTAACACTAAGACAAGCAAACACAAATGAAGATTGATCATGTAGAAATGTAAAGAGTCTATGTACAGATTTTTAATCTAACCCAACATTGGTTGAGAGAGTAATCAGTGTGTGTGTGTGTGTGTATTCCTATCTTTATGGGTACATTGATGTTTACAAAGTCACACCATGGGGACCATAGTGTCCTATGAGGACCAAAATTCAGGTCCCCACGAGGGTTAAATATAGATGCAATGAAAGGTCAAAGGTCAAGGTCATAATTAATTAAAAGGTGAAAATCACATTATGGGTTATAACTCAAGAAAAGTGGGTCACAGAACTTTCAGATTGGTACCAAATGATGCGGAATCAAAATTTATACAATTCTCATAGATACACTAAAAAAATTGCAATCACAAAACACAGTGATTTTATTCAGGGGCGGCTGTGGCTCAGTTGGTAGAGCGAGTCGTCCAATGACTGAAGGGTCGGCGGTTCGCGCCCAGGCTCTGGCTGTCCACATGTCCAAGTGTCCACATGTCCAAGTGTCCACATGTCCAAGTGTCCTTGGACAAAGACACTGAACCCTGACTTAGTCTCCCAGTAGGACTGACAGAACCTTAGAATACTAAGTTAATAAGTAATGCTTTTATTTAAGCATTTATTTAAAGTATTTATTTAATAAGCATCTAAAATATAAATTCTGGAAACTTGGATTTTTTAAGTTTCATCAACTTAAAATAATTAAGGGAATCGATTGGCTTACATTTTTTGTGTTCTGCTAACTTATTTGGGTTTACAGTGAATAAAAGTTTCCTTCTGCACAAATATGCAGAGGAAGGAACTGATCACATTTTATGAAACCATTAATTTCCCTTACTGACAAAAATAAAATAAAATAAATGTACATAAAAGGTGGTAGGAAGCTCTGTGTTCTGTGTTTTGCTTTTATCTTTAAAAATCGATAAAAAAAAATATGAAAATGCTGCAAAACCAAACCTCCTGCTTTAAAACAAATGTATGGTCAAGATGAAGACTGAAGTAAATTAACTATAAATCTGTAATTAAACTCAGCCGAGTTCATTTGAGTGGCGACTCTGAAATCCTTATTTTATTCTTTGTTACTTTTGTTTCATTTTGTGCCTTTTAGATGAACTGCTCAAATAGAATAATTGAACTGAAATAGAATTTTATGGTTATTGTCTTCAAAACAAGACATTTTGTTAACTATTATGATGTAAAATAAATCTGTTTTATTACAATGCACAATATAACATAACAATGGTGAGAAATGTTCTGGAAAAGCTTAGATTTTATAAGCCTGTTTTTAAAAAGTATCCAGTCATACAACTAGGAGATGATTTTAGTGCTGATTCTGCCCTAAAATGCACTCCAAAGTATTTCTAAGCTCATGTGACTCCTCAGTAACCTGACAAACCATGTGGGTATCATCCAAAGCCACAACCACTTGAGCACATAAATCTGTTTATTCCCTGAAGAGCGTCTTCATGCTGAGCTGCAGTACAGGGATAGAACTGAAACAGCTGAGGAGATTTCTACTTGACCTGACTAACAAACAGCGTGGTTTTCCTTGAGTGTTGAAAAGCATTGAATAAGGCATTTCAAGTATTCATTACTTGCTGTGTCATAAACCCATAGGTGTGTCTTCACTGGAAGGTGTGAATGCACAACCAGATAAACTCACAAAGCTTTACACTGACTTCTTTTAACCACTAAATGAAGAAACCAGAGTGGATATGAGATGACATGGTCGGATTTAAATATCTAAGAACAAAATGTGAGAGGAAAACAATTATGATTCCCACACATAGGCAAGGTAATTAGAATAACTCTCAACATAATGACAAAACAGCAAAGTCACCAATACAACAAAAAAACACAACACAACAACAGTTAAAATATTTTAAAGTATCCCATTAAGTACAGGAGCTTAGTTTCTCTGAGATTGTTATCAAACTACCTGTGCATTTTTTCTGGGATTTAGCCAAACAAATATTTAAAAAAAAAACATTTCTATTTGTCAGCTCAGACAAAATGTTATTTAACTTAAATCTGTTGTTACAGGCTGTTTCTGAGACTGACCTATTAAACACATAACACATATCCTCTATAAACAACGTTAGCTTCGTCTGGAAATGAGTAAAAAAAAAAAAAAAGTAAGCCAGTGTTGAGTGTGTATTTAGCCTCTCGCTGCTCTGACCTGTCCTTTCTCTTTCACACTGTCTAACGTCAGCTGTGTTGCATAAACAAATCCATTACACTGTTGTAAACATCAACGCTGGAAGTTCCAGCAAGCACTGTAGTGTGACCTGAAAGACCCGCATCTTCTCTAATACGATTGGTTCGCTTGATCTCGAGCACATTCAAAGTGATACACGATTGGTTGCGATTACTGTCGATCATCTACCGTTGTTACAAATCCCCGAGTTAGCCTACCCAGCTAGTTTTTATGTTGAGAGAAATAATGTCTACAAAAATTATAGACGTTATTTATTTCTGTAACAGGCGCTTGTTGGTATTTGATAATAATTACATAAATAAATAGCTCCCGGCGCAGTAAGAGTTGTCTATAATCTATCTTACCTGAGTTTAATGATTCCTCTGACAACCCGACCTGCACACAAGGACAGCTGGATATGCGGCTCCTTTTCTATAACACCTAGGCACCGGTCATTTCATTTAAAGAAAATTACCAGAAAAAGAGAGCAATTGTTGCTTTAGTTCAAGGCGGATCTTCCATACAGCTGCCTGCTACTAAGCTAACTAATGTCATTCTGTTTTCATTCTCCTCCTCCTCCTCCTCCTGTCAACCCCGCCCCGCCCCTTCTTCCTCTGCCTTTCATCACGCCGCGATACGTACTTTAAAAATTTAACACTACGGCAACACATGAAAAACGTAATTATTTTCCTAAACATTTCTGAGATTTATGACAAAAATATAAACTAATAAAAACGTAAAGCAAAACCAAAATCAAACAAGCGCGGACTACGCGATGACGTATTCTCTTTACGTAAGTGGTGTAACGGCCAATCACGTGCCGCTGCTGGAAGACCCGGTACAAACAAAACCCATAACGAACCCAGTAGCTACTAACTACTGGCATAAACCGACTAACTATACATTTTATGGACACAAAGTGAGTTAGTGTTTGTTGATATCTCAGCGTGACATAACTTTGTAACCGTTGTGGCTTCAGTGTTGTATATTTTTATTAGTATTATTTAATTTTGATCGTGGTTATAATGTATGCTAGCTAACGTTTAGGGTGGCTATATTTTGGTTAGCATAACAAATATGAGATGGGAGTCTATCCGAGCCTTTAATTAATACTATTATGAAGACCTATTTCTATCTGCTGTATTTTTCAGATAAAGATGCTCTCTACAGGAGATGTACATGGTGGTCTTCGGAAACTGGAAACTCTACTTCGTGTACTGAAGTTTCCAGGGCATGTCGACTACACTGGGTAGGCCGTTAACAGTGTCAATAAAAACATACAGTCGTTATATGGTAGTTGATTATCTGCATGACTGCCTTTCTAAAGATACAGACTCTGTAGATTACTCTTAGAATAGTCGTGAGGTTTTATATCTAGCCCAATTAAGCTGTTTATCACGTAATACACTGGGGGGAAAAATCAAAATCTTACCAAGTGTGTATTTTTTCCCATTTCCAGTCCAAATATCTAATCACACTTAAAATAAGACATAATCACTATCAGAGTGATTTTTCAGTGATACATTTTTTTAATTTTTAAATAAGAGATCGGGAAAAAAAACTTATATCAAATAACCTTAAATTTCTTTTTGCTTAAATTTAGCAAAAATAATTATGAATAAAAAAAATCTGCCAATGGAACAGGTGAAAGTTATCTAGATTAGGTGTCTCAAAATAAGATTTTCAAGCTCTTATTATCTAAAAATAAATTCTTATATCTCACTGAATAGCTATTCTTTGTATGGTAATGTGTCATTTGAAGTCTGATGATATATTTTGACTAGAAATGAGAAAAACACACTTGTAAGATTAAATTTTTTCCTCCGTGTATTTCTTTATTTAAGGATCCTCATTAGTCTCCTAAAGTAGAAACTGTTTTTCTTTGGTCCCATTCCTAATAAAGTATTACAAATTTCATATCTGCAAAGTACATACAGAGAAAAAAGCGTAGTTATAATTTATGAATTTAGCATTGTTTCATTAATTAATACATATTTTGTATGATTTGTTTTTAAAAATAACATGATTACTTATCAATATAAAAATATGACAATGTTAAGAGCTGCCTAATATTTGTTCAAATGCCTTGTTTTTTTTATAACATTGGAATTATATTTGAATGTGAAAATTGGAAGTCAAAGCCCTAGTCCATGTGTTTTATTATGGATCAGATCTATAAAGACACTTTGTAACAGAAGCAAAAAATTATTCAAATTGTGCTTAATTTTCTTTATACATTTTAGCTTGTTCATGTTTGTTCAGGTTTTTCACATTTTCTTCTTACAGGATAGTTTGTAAATTTTAATATTTTCATAATTTAATGTTATTTTTGCACTAATGCAAAGACAAACATTTGAAGTCATTATTCATAGGCAAAATGTACTTTTTTCACATCAAACTAAGAATAAAATATGAAGTCATTATTATATCATGTAGGTTATTGTTTTATTATTTGACTGTAGATAATATTGGTCTGTATGCAGAACCAGAACTAAAATCACTTCTATTGACTGTGCAATTATTCACCTTCACAAATTCACAGAGAACCATTTTGGAACCATTGATGGGCTGTATTTGGCCCCCAGGCCACATGTTTGAGACCCCTGATCTAAATGATAAAATACAGCAAAAAAAACATGATTTTAACTGTATAAATAAATAATAGAGCATAATATGTTTTTATTTTTGTTATTGTTCTACAACACAAGCACTAATTCCAGATAATGTCATTGACCACAGTGGCTAGGGTTAGGGTTAGTAGGGTTTAGGGGTTAGGGTTAGTAGGGTTTAGGGGTTAGGGTTAGTAGGGTTTAGGGGTTAGGGTTAGTAGGGTTTAGGGGTTAGGGTTAGTAGGGTTTAGGGGTTAGGGTTAGTAGGGTTTAGGGGTTAGGGTTAGTAGGGTTTAGGGGTTAGGGTTAGTAGGGTTTAGGGGTTAGGGTTAGTAGGGTTTAGGGGTTAGGGTTAGTAGGGTTTAGGGGTTAGGGTTAGTAGGGGTTAGGGATTAGAAGGTTAGGTTTTAAAAGTCACTTCCAGTCCTTCTCACACTTGTCATTGCTCTCTCTCACCTGCAGCCTTTCAAAAGGAGATCCCTCAGCTTTTCTCCCAATAGTCAGCTATTCTTTCACCTCATTTTCTCCACAATTTTCTGAGCAACTAGTGGCAGCTGGACTGGAACTGAGCGGCAAAACTGACCTCCGATTCACAGAAACGGTGTATAAGGTAAAAAGCCTGACAAGCTTTATTTAATATCACTTTAATTCTCTGTAAAGGACCTTTGTCAATGAATCATACTTTACCACAATTTTAGTTCATTTTTCAATTTTATTTATTTTTTATTTAAGTTGTTTAATATGTATATGTGTATTTGTTGTTTAGATACTGCGTGATATCTTCCAATATAAACCCATATTAACCAAGCAGCAGTTCCTCCAGTGGGGATTCTCCCAAAGGAAAATCTCTGTTGTCTGTGACATCATCAACTTGGTTCTGCAGAGACATAATCAAGTGAAGAAGGTAAAACTACTTCAGGATTCATCACTTATTACACAGATGAAAACATGTACTCATGAGAAACTAGGAAATGTAGTTCTGTCATGTTTTCATTTGATCCTGTTTTAGTTGTGGATAATTTGAACTAATGCTATATACAGGTTTCCCACAGGGTCTTAAAAAGTCTAACATTCAGAAACTTCAATTTTAGGCCTTAAAATGTCTTAAAACACCCGTATTTTCATCACAGGTCTAAAATTGTATTTACTTAAGTCTTAATTTTCTTTTTTAAGTCTGCTCCATCCATTCCGAGAGAAGTATCTGTAGAAGGAAAAAAATGCCTGTTGCTGTTTCTACTGTCAGCTGCTGAAAATGAATTACTGTATTTTCCGCACTATAAGGCACACTGGGCTATAAGGTGCATTAAGCAAAGTCAAAATAATGAGATAAAAAGACAGATTAATGAGATAAAAAGTTACATTCATGAGATAAAAAGTCAAAATTCCCAGTCATTAAGCACAACCAGAATTAATCCATACATAATGTGTGGTGTGGTGTTTGGAGAAAATGTTCCAGGAACTAAAAAGGTTCTAGGAACTACAGAAGGTTCCTACAGTGGGAAAGTGCCTTATCCATATGTTTGTGTGAACAGCCCAAACTCAGACGTCCTGTCCCACACAATGAGGGGAGATTAGAAGCACATCCACCTTTGACTGATCCACATAATACAGTAAGTGTCACTTTAACAAATCACTTTTACTGTATGTTTGGTTGTTTTATGGTTGGTTTTTATTTCATATGGACCTCTGAGTGTGAAATAAAGATGAACTTATGCTAACAAGTACTTTTCTGCATAATATCACTGAGATGAATGGATGGATGGATGGATGGATGGATGGATGGATGGATGGATGGATGGATGGATGGATGGATGGATGGCACCGATAGGCTCCATGACGTCACGTTTTAAGGTCAAGCCAATGATATATTTGTTAAATGTATGACCTTTAGAGTCTGCTCTGTGTTACAGTTCATTCAGTTTCACATTAAACTACATCTGCAGGAATTGTCAGAGGTGGTACAAGTACTCCCATTCTTTAGTTAAGTGTTACTGGTGTGATAAAAATACTCTGGTAAAAGCAGAAGTACTGGTTCAACTTCTTTACTGAAGTAAAATTTTAAAAAAAGCACAACTTCTCAATTGTAATAAAGTAAAAAAATAAATAAATAAATAAAAAAGTCAAACAAATTTTTTTTTTGCAGTGGATGAAATTATATTTATTTAACCCGGAAAAATCTGAAAAGTTTCAAAAGTATCCAAAAAGAAAGACTTTAAAAGATTTTCTGACATTTCTTTTCATGTGAGTGACAAAAAAATCTGAATTGGTTTAGAAAAATATCGGCTGATGTTTAAAAAATAAATAATTGGTATCAATCCCCCCCAAAAAACAGATCAATTGATCACTAATTAGGTGACAACTGATCAATAATCCATACATGATTGTATAGATTGATTTGACTTTTCTTCAGTCTCTGTTTCCTTGTGTTTGTTGTGTTTCAGTTCACGACCAGGACATATGTTGTTGTCAATCACATAGAAAATCCTCACACTGTCCCCACAACAAACTCCTCCCATAAGGAAACTCTACTGTCCCCACTCCACACTGACACCCCCCACATAGACCCACAAACCTCTGATTGTCCGGAACATGGGATCATAGATGCAACAGAAGAAGCAGAAGAGGACAAAGGAAATGATCCACATGTAAGAAACACCTGAACACTGTTCTACACTTTTATTATAAAGTCTGTTCTTCACACATTAAACTTCTTAAATCTTCCATATTTTAATCAGATGAATGAGAAAACTAATGACGTTAGTGCCGGTTAGTTCATGTTGTTAATATATATGATGGTGTTATTCCACATATGTGACCCACCACCACCAAACCAGGCATAAGTCGCGCTGAGCCGTTCAGAGCTACAGCCAAATTTAGGCTGGAAGGTGATTTGTTATTTGTGTTTACACCTTATCAAAAAACGGTACCTTAACACCTCTATGTTCACTTCCTGTGGTCATTACATTGAAATCCAATCAATAAAGGTGTTTATTGAGTCAATTATTTAAGCGGTGACAAAAGTTCAGGTATTGCTGAGCAAAGACAAAGACGACTTCCACCTCTTTTCGCCGAACAAAACGATCTCCGTTCCGTGGGTAAACACCCAAGTGTTTGGTACGAGGTAAAAGCTTATATTGAATGTTCTGTCCAATGGTGTAAGCCAAATGATTATAATACGTCACACTTCTGTCCTATTATTATAATATATAAAACTTCTGTGACATGTCCATCAGAGTGTCCTTTAACATCTGTCAACAATTTGTGTCAATCGGATACAAATTATTATGCGTTGCTAAGGACTTCCTACCCCAAAACAGTCCAAAACTTTAACGGACAATATCTAAAAATATGCAAATTGTAAAATGTGTCCAAATGTGGATATTAAAATGACCATAACTTTGGTTCTACTTGTGATAGAAACATCATTTTTTCACCATCTTAAACCTTAGTTTCCACTCTACCAAGATACACACATAACTCTGTTTGGATTTACACACACTTATGCCTGGTTTACTGGGGGTGGGTCACATATGTGCTGCTTTATGTACATGTAGACAGTGGATTAGTAAATATTCCACTAGAAACAACCTGGAAAATCAATGGATCGTAATATGTAGACAATGTTTAGAAGTAGAGTCTTTTGTTTGTATACATGATAAACATATGCAGTATGTTGTTGTTTTGTTCAGTGGTTAGAGGTGGAGGAAAAGATGGTAGAACTACAAAGTCAACTGGACAGTGTTTTATCCAGACTGGACAGATTGAACATCATAGAGAAGCGTCTGGAGGAGCTGGAAACATGGAGGACCAAAGACCAGGTTGACTTTCTGAATCACATTTAGTCATATCAACTTTACACTGATATAAACTTTACAGCGACACGGACTTTACACTAGAACTGAGGAAAACATTAACGATGGTAACCAAAGTGGTGATAGATATAGAACATTACTTTTTTTAATGTGTACTAGTGATGTTCTTCATGGGTAATAGTGTATTTTAGTGATCTTTTATGTGCAATAATGATCTCTTTGTGAGTGAGTGAGTGAGTGTGTGTGTGTGTGTGTGTGTGTGTATGTGTATGTATGTGTGTGAGTGAGTGAGTGAGTGTGTGTGTGAGTGTGTGTGTGTGTGTGTATGTGTATGTATGTGTGTGAGTGAGTGAGTGAGTGAGTGAGTGAGTGAGTGTGTGCATGTGTGAGTGAGTGTGTGTGTGTGTGAGAGTGAGTGAGTGTGTGCATGTGTGAGTGAGTGTGTGTGTGTGTGAGAGTGAGTGAGTGTATGCATGTGTATGTGTGTGAGTGAGTGAGTGTGTGTGTGTGTGTGTGTGTGTGTGTGTGAGTGAGTTGATCTGTGATGATGGGCGATCAGTAGCCTTTTCTGCTGCTGTAACAAAAGCAATTTCCTTGAAAAAGGATAAATAAAGTATCTCTCTCTCTCTCTCTCTCTCTCTCTCTCTCTCTCTCTCTCTCTCTCTCTCTCTCTCTCTCTCTCTCTCTCTCTCTCTCTCTCTCTCTCTCATAGGTTAATAATAAAAATAATAATAGATGAATCAGATGTGTTCTCACAGTTTGTATGTTTATTAGACAGACTGCTTCAGTAAGTCATTGGTTACATTTTCATGTTCCAGTTAAATCATGTAGGTCTCTGGTTGTAAATTTTTTTTTTCTTTTTGAAGTACTGATTTAAATACCGTTTAGGAACAGATACTGTTTTGCAAGTACTGATTAGGTATTGGTATGATGGAATAAAACCCTTTCAGTACCCAAGTGTGTGTGTATGTGTGTAAAAGGCATTGTTTTGATAATCATGTTGCTCGGTTGTTCTGCAGCAGATGGAAGAACAGGTCATCACCATTCCTAAAAAGACATGGGACAATGTGCAGAGTCGAATCCTGCTGTTGGAAACTAAACTGGAGCTCAGTAATTCACAGGTGTGATCAGACTCACAACCAAATATTCTGTTCTGTTAACATGAGCCCAGAACCGTCTGACTGACCCACACCTTTATATATCTCCATTTAGGCTCAGAACACTGTCACTAAAGAGGCTGAAGAAGAGGAAGATTTCCAGAAGGTAAGAAGCTCCGTGTCCTTCCACCATCTAAGGCAGGGGAGGGCAATTCATTTTCTTATGGGGCCACGTGACAAATATTGATGGTTATTAATGGTAAATGTTCTGCATTTATATAGTTCTTTTCCACCTTCATGGTGCTCAAAGCGCTTTATTTACATTAGCCTCTCATTCACCCTCTCATACACCAGTAGGTTTCTAAGGTCTAAGGTCAGTCCTACTGGGGGCCTAAGCCAGGATTCAGTGTCTTGCCCAAGGACACTTTGGCCAGCCAGAGCTGGGACGCGAACCGCCAACCTCTTGGTCATTGGGCGACCCATTCTACCAACTGAGCCACAGCCGCCCCAGGGCTGGTTCGATTCACCCAAGGCTCTGTTCAATGTCTCTTAAAAAAAAAAGAAAACAATGAAAATGTAGAACCCAGAACACAACTACTTAATGAATATTTACAAAAACATTTGTGAAAATGTATAAAACCAGCTGCAGATTTGTTTGTGTATCTCAGTTCCTTTTCTGACTTCAGTAAAGAAATACTTAGAAGTCCATGTTTTGTTAAAATCTGTGCATTTTTAATCATTTTTTGGTGTTGGCTGACATGAATGGGCTGAAACTGAGCCACAAACCAATATGGTGCATAAGCCTTATGCTGTGTGTGAAAAACAACAACATTCATTTAGCAGATTCTTCAAAATAAAAGCTGGAGGTTATGCAGGTTTACTCCCTGATGAAGGCCATTTGTGCTGAAACGCGTTGGGGTTTTTATATGATTTTATAGGTTTTGTTAACCAAGCCAGTTTAATAAAGGCTTTTTATCTTTCATCTTTTCTTTTAAGAGAGTGCCTTGGAATTTTTCTTTGTTTTATGCTGTTCTCTCCTATCCAATAGAGCACCTCTGATTTTTGTTACTTATTTTGAGTCCAGGTAGCGCTCCTTAAGCAAACTTTTTTCTGGAGGTTATATATTTGCATTGATTTTTAGTTTGCCAGTGGCCTCATGTGGACCAGTCAGGACCAGCTATTGGGCTACATGTGGCCCCCAGGCCTTATTTTGCCCAGGTCTGATCTAAGGCTACGTTCAAACTGCAGACAAATGTCCCCAAATCCCACTGTTCATTGCCATGTGACCTGTGTTTGACCCGTTAAAGACTGTCTGTCTACTTTCATGTATGGTCTGATATGTATCCAATATTTAGCTCCACCAGCAGAGGTTATGTAATCATCAGCTCATTGATGTGACTATTGTTGTTAAATCCATTTGACACTGTCGCTGAAAGTCTTTTACTTGTTTCATGCAGAAGATCAGATGAATCGTTCAGGGAAGATCAACACGTTGTTGTGTGATTTATTATATTCTTGTTTATATTTGGTTACCTTTTATACCCTTTCTGTCATCACGTGTGTGTTTGAGGGTGGGGGTGGAAACACATTCGATTGTCGAATAATATTTGAATAGTTTGTAGCGAATTTCAAATAGTGTTTTGGACCAAAAGTCACATCCTGAGTAAGAGGTGAAATGAGATTCAGCTTTAATGTCTCTGTTGTTTAACAGTTACAGAAGAAGAATTCATACAAATCTCCTCTTCCTCCTCCTTTTTCAGAAGACATGAATGTGTGTGTTTTTCATTTGAGGCTGTATATTATCATGTGTTTTTATCATTTTCAGTATTTTAACAGTGTGTATTGTGTGTTTTGTTTTCCAGAAGGATCTGAAGGACAGGTTGGACAGAATCACTCATATGTACGTTAAGGAGCTGTTTATATATATATATATATATATATATATATATATATATATGTTCTCATAATACAATAAACACAATAGTTTTACAATCACATTGTTCAGTCGACAGGAAGTTCACAGGTACATATGTAGTTTAACTCTGCTAGAGTGAGCATGTGAGAGTGAATGAATAATGGATCCACTGTGTGTTTGAGTAAGTGTGAAATTATAACCCTGACCCCTGACCCCTAACCCTAAGTATAGAAATCTAATCTATTTTTATTAGTAGTAGTAGTATTTTATTATTATTATTATTATTATTATTATTATTATTATTATTATTATTATTATTATTACCTCCACTAAGGAGGTTCCGTTTTTTCCATCCTTTATTTGTCTGTGGTTTGTGTTAGTGGTGGTGGGGGGTGGTCTGCCTTGGTGGAGTTTGCGCTCTCAGTTGTTGTAGTTCTTATTATTACTCAGACGTTACAGCTGCTCTACCCTTTAACCTTCAACCCTTTGTGTTTCTGATTGACCATGTTTTTGTTGGTTTGTTCCAGGTTAAAGAGCACGTCTAGTCTGCTGAAGACCACCCAGAACACCTAGACCACCACCCTGAAGACCACTTAGACCACCACCCTGAAGACCACCTGTGGTTTGGGTTATGGTCCATTCTGCCATTTTCCAAATCAATAATGAATTTTAAATCTGTGTTTTGTTTCTGTTTCTTTAAGGCAGACATGTCCAAACTATTCCACAAATGGTCAGTGTGGAATAACTAACCCTAACCTTTGACCCCTAACCCTGCACCACAGTTTGACCTTTCACCTCTCTGAAGACTGACATAAGCTGATTAATAGAGTCCAGTTTGGTATTCCACTGCTAATCCTTTGTGGAATACTTTGGACATTCCTGCTTTAAGGAAAACATCACTTAAAGGGACAGTTCAGTATTTTTAGATGAATGTGTTTGTCATCAGTATCTTTACTCTGGTGCACCCACACTGACTCCGCCCCTTTACTCTGGTGCACCCACACTGACTCCGCCCCTTTACTCTGGTGCATCCACACTGACTCCGCCCCTTTACACTGACTTACCCCCCACAGTGTCCTGTTAGCCCAGTTCTGGTCCGGTTCTGGTCAAAGCCAAAGTAGTCCCGGCAGGTTTCCTGGGGTCAAAAAAATAAAACATGTTTCTTCTCAAAACAGTATGTGTTGGAATGAGTGATTTATTTACATAACAAAACCGTCACAGAACAAAAACTCACACCTCGTAATTGTTTGGAGCTACTTTCTCACAATAGTGATCAATGTGCTAACGTTGTCACTGCTAACAGCTGTGCCTCTGCGCGTAGCAGTTACTAACACTGACCAACAACTGATGAAAGTAGTTTGATAAGATGCACAGCTGTTCGGGGGCGGAGTCAGTGTGGGTGCACTAGAGTAAAGACACTGATGACAAACACATTCAATTGAAAAATACTCAACTGTCCCTTTAATCGCACAGGAGAACCTTAACTGCATAAATAATAAATACAAATAATAGGAATGTTTTCAGAAGAAAATGTCTGATGTCTTCTTTGATATTTTAATTTTGTATTTTAGTCTGATTTGTATTCCAAGAGTTTTCTGTTGATGTTGTGTTGTTTAATACAGTTGGATTTCCGAAAGTTGTATTTATTTTAATTGAACTCTAGAGATAAATATGTAAAGGAATCACCTGTCCTTCCAGACTATGAATGTATGTTTTTAATGAGTTGAGAAACTTTTCATTCTAAAGATGTAATAAGTTTGAATATGAATAAATCCAGACTTCTTAAATGCATCATGTATGTTTTATGCAAGTTATAACAGGTTTAGCATGCATGTGTAAACCTTAGGGAACATTAAATAATCATAATAAAAATGTTCTCATGACACTTTAAAATTACTTATATTTACATTAGAATACCAGACTCCTAATAAATCAACTGGTCATAATTTCAGAACCTGACCCATTAAACCTGCACAATCTATTGTTTGAGCATCGACATCATAATGTATATGAGCGCAGTAGTCACATCACAGGTCCTGCAATTAGTTTTATATTATAATTTTTTTGTTATTTTATTTTAACATTTTTTTTCTTCACCTGATAGTGGGTTTGAGTATGGTTTGACTAAAATAATAATTAACTTAATAAAATTAAATAAAACTATATCCAGTTAAGAAAATTAAATATTTTACGTAATAAAAATAAAATGAATTGAAATAAAATAAAATCATCCTCCTTCTGGTCAGTTTGAGTAAAACGACGCCATCTGGTGTTGAACTGTGGGAACTACAACTGAACGGAACAGGAAGTAATATAATAATTAACTAAATAAAATCAAATTATATCCAGTTATGAAAATTCCGCAAACAATTAACTGCATAAAATAAAATAAAACTATATCCAGTTATGAAAAGTAAATATTTTACCAAATAAAAATAAAATGAATTGAAGTTTGGATAATACGGCGCCATCTAGTGTTAAACTGTAGGAACTACAACTGAACAGACCAGGAAGTAAAATAATAATTAACTGAATAAAATAAATACAATCAATATATATCCGGTTATGAAAATGTAATAATTAACATAATAAAATCGAATCAAATAAAACTATATCCGGTTATGAAAATGTTATATTTACCTATTTTACCTCCTGATTCCATATTGTTGTTGTACAAGCCGAAACAATATCGAGTGAAATTTCTACCAAAAACCACAAACACAAAGTGTTTTATTCACAGCCGATGATTCACAAACAAGCTGATTGTTGGGAACACTATCTATACTGACCTGTTTAATTGGGTACATAGCAAAAACTAATTATGTTTGACCCAACAACGTATCTGAATACTACTAAGAAAGTATCAGAACAAAATAATGTATTCGGGAGGCTGGAGGTATCTTTTTTTTCGGACAATGTGAAGGACTGCTGTCACCTTCGGAGTTTGTCCTTCACCCTGTTAGCATCAGGATGAATGAATCTGCTAATTCTCTCGTCAGTAAAAGTCCCCGGTGAACTCTTTAAAGGCACTAAAATGTCAAACAAACGACCTGGCTGACATCATAAGGGTCTGTACATGTGGTCCCTACATTGTCAGGTCGAAATATTAAGTGTAAATATGCTTTAGATGTGTTTAAATGACAACCGCGAATTAGCATGTAATTAGCATTAGCATGAATGAATCGGCTAATTCTCTCGTCAAGATTCAAGATGTCTTTATTGTCACTGAGCGTGTCATTGAAATTGTCAGTGCAAAAGTCCTTGGCGAACTCTTTAAAGGCAATAACATGTCAAAGAAACCAGCTGGTTAACAGGTTCAGGGTCTGTACATGTGGCCCACAACACTGCCATGACCAGAACATAAGATAAACACAACATAAGAACATAACAATAAGAACATGTCCTGTCCACTGGTGCACGTGGCTGTCTTATATGGACTCACCAGCACCACCTGCTGCTGTGGCATGAAAACTACACAACTATTCTGGTAACGTCCACTACTGGCATTTGTAAATAAATCCTAAATCCTGCGAATGCGAATAAAGAAGGTGTAAAGTTACTGCCAAAAGTCACGTGACGGTGGGGAGCCAATTGTTTCTCCAACTTGCAGTACTTGTGAATGACATGAGCTTGTTTGTGAATCATTGGCTGTGAATAAAACATTTTTTTTTGTGTTTGTGAGGTTTTGGCAGAAATTTCACCCCATACATCACACTCATGAGGTCCACCTGTTGCATACCACACCTGGACATAATCTTAATTAAGATCCCATATAAGGGTGTCCTCTGGCCCAGGGTGGTGTCAGGTCATTGTGTCCTCACCTCCATAGACCCTCCAGGGCTGTGGCTTCACACAGCATCATCTCTGCAGGTTTATATTTTTTGTTGTTAACACCAGAGGTGGGAAGTAACTGAGTGGAAGTACTTTGTTACTCTATTTATTTTGGTGACTTTTTACTTTTACTACCTACGTTTTTGCATAAATATTTGTACTTTACACTCTGTACATTCTCAGAATAGACTCATTATTCTTTCAAACTAAACCAATGTGACAATATGAAAAAAAAAGACTTCAGAGAGAGAATCAGTGGAGAGAAACTCTGACTTTATATATTATACTTCTGATTATTATCTCATAATTTTGACTGTTTCCTAATTTTGATTATTTTATCTTATAATTTTGAGTATTTATTTCAAATTTTTCTTTTTATCTCATAGTTTTCACTTTACTTCACACTCTTGACTTTTTCCTCTAAATTATGCATTTTTGTTGTCATATTTATAATTTTTTTTTTTTTTTTGTAAATCATGACTTATCTGAGTTGTGACTTTTTGGTTTTTCCTAATGTTCCTGTCCATATCTACAAAACTGAGTCCAGTGACCTGATCCAACACATTATCTACACAGTAACTCACTTTTAAAGGCTGTGTTCTGGATACTTTTGAAACCGTTCCTGGTTAAATAAGTATTGTTTATGGCAAAAAATGGTTTGTTTGGTTTTTTTTTTTTACTTCTATTACCATTGAGAAGTGTTACTTTTTTACTTAAGTATAGGAGTTGAATCAGTACTTTGACCAGAATATTTTTTTCACATGAGTAACTGTACTTCCACACCAGTACAGAATGTGAGTACTTTTACCACCTCTGGTTTTAAAACACTTCCTCTCTTCACTCCACATGAAGATGATGTTAAAGTTCTTGCTATAACCTGACGTGTGTCTTTTCCAGTCTATGTCCCAGACCAACATCTGTCTCCTCGTGTCGGCCATGATGGCATGGAAATGCTCCGCAGACACTTTGGACTCTGTCTACTTTGCTTTGGACTATATAGATGCAGGTCTGCCCGCCAACCCCTTCCAGCCGTCACTCAAACGGGCCTGGGACTACATGTTGGATAACTACACTAAGTTTCAGCTCTCCACTTTTGGGTTTTTCATCGTACATGAGACCGTCTACTTCCTCTTCTGCCTGCCTACCATCCTCTTCCAGTTCTTGCCTTTTATGCAAAAGTACAAGATCCAAAAGGTGTGTGGGTCATTCTGGACTCTCTATTGTTTTAGGTGTTTGTGTATATATTTAAAAATGTCTATCAGGTAAATGAAATGTCTGTCAAAGAACTTTAATTGAATGACAAAAATGACATCAGAAACCTACTCCCCCTCCCTCGTGCACCGTAGTTTAAAAGGCTCTTAATACTGACCATATGACATAGATGACAAATGAGTGTCTTTGTGAATAAGATAAATGTTCCGGTCTTCATGAAGTTTACCAGAACACCTTATTAAACTATTATCCACAACCAGGAGTCATTGCTTGAAGTAAACTAGTGAATGCCTAATCTCACCCCTATTTTGTTTCTATGACAACCTGTTCTTGAATTAGAGCAAGTAATGTGATTTTGACCTTTCTGCTAAATGTGACCTTTGACCTTTTGGAATATTGATTTATTATGTATGAGTCAGTGCGTGTAATATGATATATCAAGTATTGATTAACTTAGTGTGATGTCTATGCTTAACACGGTGTTAAAGAAGGTAATTTTGCCACATGTCACCTTTGACCTCCAGAGATCCTAAAAAATCATGGTTGTAGGTGATGAAGGTTGGAAATTGTAGAAGTTTTCATTGAGCATTGTATGGTACCAATCTGAAAGTTCTGTGACCCTCTGAGGTATACTAATGTGATTTTGACCTTTTAGTTAATTGTGACCTTGACCTTCGACCACTAATCAAAATGATCGTTGCATCTGATGCACATTAGCTATATGTATATGAACATGTAATTTCATAGATATCTACAGTATTAAGTTATAGCAGGATATGTCTCTGTGGACACACCCAGTGAGTATAATAATATATCAACCAGTGTTGGGTTCGATTTAATGACTCTTTATTATAGAGGTCTTATTTTAAATTGACCTTTAAATCCTGGGGACAAGTTGGAAACATAAAGACTGACCCATGTGTTTATTATTATTACTGGTTGTAATTCTTTCAGAGTTGAAGTAGTTTGACATTAAACCTTCTTCTCTTCGTCCATTCAGGACAAACCAGAGACCTGGGAGACACAGTGGAGATGTTTGAAGTTACTGGTGTTCAATCATGTCGCCGTCCAGCTTCCACTGATGATTTCAAACTACCACTTCACTGAATATTACAACATCCCCTACGACTGGGACTCTATGCCGCGCTGGTTAGTTGGATGACTCTAAAAACACACACAGCGACATGTCCTGAAGTAGAACCAACACTAGTGAAAGAAGAAGTCGTTAACATTTAGCAGATAAACTTCCAGCCACAGTGGTTCTGCTGCCACTACAGTCACATGCATTTAGTTTATTTGTTATATATTCTGACTTCAGATCACAGCAACTTATTTTCTTGGGTCAACAAAAGTTGTATTTCTGTCGCATATTGGATTTATAGTTTTAACTTTTCCTATTTAGAATCATTTAAATTTACTTTTAGTTTGGCTAAAATCAAAATGTCCCACCTGCTGACCTGTTTTTTTTTTAGGAAGTTTTTCTTCTTCTTCCCTAAGTTATTCCCATTTTTTGATCACAGCAGATCATATGCAATATAGTTTTGGACTTTATTTAGTTGTTTTCATGATAATTGGAGAGTTGTGTGTATGTGTGTATGTATATATATATATATATATATCTCTTTCTCTCACTAAAGGTTAGTGTGAGTTGACCCACATTAGTTTTATTTGATCAATATTCCAGTATGTTGTGAAACTGAAAAGCAGAACAGTGTATATATGAACACATATTAAATGTAGCATTAGTTTTAATACATACAGTTGGTGGCAGGTCTGGGTAGAACCTCCACAGGTGGACTGCAGGAAGCCTGGAAGAGTTTGCCTTCAGTTATAGGATAGTGATATTTTCAGTTTAACATTGAATATTAGTGTTTATTAGCTAAACTAAGATGGCATCTAAAGTTTGTCAGCTGCAGGTGAATGCAAATTATGACAATTGCATAAATCTTCACTCTGCATTGTTTGGTACCAGTCTGAAAGTTCTGTGACCCTCAGAGTTATGACTGATTATGTGATTCTGACCTTTTGGTTAATTGTGACCTTGACCTTTGACCTTTACTAAAATGGATCACTGCATCTGATGTACATTATCTATGTGTATATACATGTAATGAGTATTTGAGTTATATCATATGTGTCTGCACATCCACACAGGGTGGTTACAATAACATAACCCAACATTAGTTAGGGTTACATTAATGAAAGGTCGTGACCTTAAGGGTTGAGTGTATTCAGGAGTACCCTCAGACTGGGCAATGCATTTGGTTTTTTTAGTAGACAAGACTAACGGCTTATTGAAGAAAAAACTAAACTAGTATTCACAGAATGTCTAATGTCTCGCCCCTATTTTGTGCCAATCTCCAGTTTCCATGACAACCTGTTCTTGGGTTAGAACCAATAATGGGATTTCTGCTGAATACGGCCTTGATCTTTGACCTTTACTCAAATGGATAATTGCATCTGATGAGCATTAGCTATATGTCTCTGCAGAGACACACACACACCCCTAACGTGTTGGGACATAGAACAAAACAGTTTTCAGATGCATTTTTATGGAATGGGCTTTTCAGTGACAGCAGTTTATGTTTCTAGAAAAGGTAATGTGATTAAAAAGCCAAAATAAATGCGTACCTGGGTGTTGGGACAATAAACCCTAAATGTCCATGACTGTCCTGCTGTGTCTCCATCAGGCCCAACATCATGGTTCGGGTCATGGGTTGTGCACTTGTTGACGACACCAGCCACTACTTCCTGCATCGTCTGCTTCACCACCACAGGATCTATAAATACATCCATAAGGTCCACCATGAATACACAGTGAGTGTCGGTGGGGGGGGGGGGGTCTTTAACAGACTGGACTCATTAGTGAGTTTAATAACAGCTGCTCTCGTCCATCAGGCCCCGTTCGGGATGTTGGCAGAGTACGCCCACCCTGCTGAGATCGTCATCCTTGGTGTTGGCTTCTTCTGTGGCATCGTGCTCTTCTGTAACCATGTGGTTTTCCTCTATGCCTGGGTGTCGTTCAGAGTGGTGTCAATCATCGATGGCCACAGGTAGAAGAAAGAAACACGTTCAATCTGTCTGATCTTTATCCTCCTAAAACCTGAACTGGTGCATGTCATACATTTTAAAGTTTTCTTAATTATTAATATTTGGGGTTACCATAGGTGGTCTCTACTGTTCTGACATCATGTGGTGTCACCAGTGTTGGGAAAGTTCACCTTAATTAGGAACTAGTTCAAGTTAGTTAAATATGAATTAGTTCAGTTCGTTCATTCTTCCAAATTGTGAACTACAAGTTCATGGATCCCAACATGAACTTTTTCGTTCGTATTATTGTAAACGTTTTTGACGTTATCCTGTAGTCAAACGATCAGGGGAAAATGCCGCCCCTCCAGGGCGGTAGTAAGTACTTTACCCCGGGGTTAACTTCCCTCTCACAAGGAGTGTTTTCAGTGAGCTTCGTGTTCAATGTTTATTTCCAAGAACGGGACAACACCTGCTCCTGTCACTGTCACACTCTGTACATTTAACTCTTTTTCTCTGCTCCCAAAAACTCTCTGCACCCCCGCTCTCTCTCTCTCTCTCGCTCTCACCCCCCCCCACACACCGAATAATAAAAAAAATGACATCTATGATAATGCAGTGTTTTGATCCCATTTTATTCCTTATAGGACTCAATAATTACAACGTGATAAGAACGAAATGTGAATTAAATAAGAGCACAGTTCAATAAATGTCAGAATAAATATGTCATAAATATGATATAGTTTGTGAACGATCGTTCAATGAACGCGTTCAGGTACAACACTGGGTGTCAGTATAATGTCCTCATAAGTGGACACGAGGTCCTTGTAGAACTGAATGTGGTCTTCAACCCTGGTCCTCGGGGCCCACTGTCCTGCAGGTTTTAGGTGCCACCCTGCTCCAACAAAACTCATTCAATGTCATCAGGCTTCAGCAGAGCTAGGTAACAAGCTGATCATTAGAATCGTTGTTGGAACAGGGTTTCATGTAAAACATGCAGGACGGTGGTCCCTGAGGACCAGGTTTGACCTCTGGTCTAAACACAAAAGGTGAGGCCTATATATGTGGACACGAGGTCCTAGGAGGTTATTACAACGATAGAAGGTTCAACATGACTATTTGTACCTGTAAGTTTTTTTTTTTTTTTTTGCAGACAAAATAAACATATTTGGCATTAAAAGACACACTAAACCTGTGAGGACAAAGTAGTCTGTGTTCCTTCAGTAGGAACAGCAGCAGAGATAAATGAAACATGAAACAGAGGAATAAAAACTAGATGCAATGAAATGCAAAATCTTTATTAAAAAAAAAAAAATGCATCTAGGATAAAACAGGAGAAAAATCTGTCTAGTATTTTCAAAATAAAGTCACAATAATGGAGTGAATACGATCTATTAAATGAGTAGACGGTGCAATGCCAGGAATTTTTAATTTTTTTTTTTTTAAATTGAGCTCAGTGACGGGAACAAAGCCTCCGCCCAGAGGAAAGTTTAAATTCCCCCTGTAGAGGATGGGTGTCATTAAGAATTGATGAAACCATCCTCTGTACCTGTTTAGTGTACAGGGAGGCGGGGCCAGACTGAGACTAACCAATCAGATGATTGGACCAGCAGGACTATTGACTCGGTGTAACTTTCTCTGCTGCTGAGATCTGACCGAACATGCCACCAGGTGAAAGACCAGATAAAACAAAGTTGAAATGGTTGGGTCAATGTCACCTTTGACCTCTAGAGAGCTCAAACTATTGGCCGTAGGTGATAAAACAAAGTGACAATTGTAGAAACTTTCATTCTGCATCATTTGGTACCAATCTGAAAGTTCTGACACCCTCTGTGCTTGAGTTATAATGTGATTTTGACCTTAGTTTACTGTGACCTTTGACCTTTAATGTTGTGAGAGATTAATGAATGGAACATTCTAGATCACAAGTGTCAAACGTGCAGCCCTGGTACCAAATCCAGCCTGCTCAAGGGTCCAGTCTGTCTATTGGGATGAGTTTGAAATATAAAAATATATGAATCATTTATTTCCAGTCACAGTAAAATGTCATAATAATCCATAAATGGTCACGGCACTGAATTTTTGTCTTTATCGGGGGGGGGGCATGGCTCATTTGGTAGAGCGGGTGTCCAGTAACTGAAGGGTTGGCAGTTCAAATCCCACTCCTTCCTAGTCAGTCTGTTGTGTCCTTGGTCAAAGCCACTTCACCCTCCTGCCTCCAGTGTCACTCAGTGGTGGGAGGGGCCATATGTAGTGGGAGGGGCCTCCAGTTTCACTCAGTGGTGGGAGGGGCCATATGTGGTGGGAGGGGCCTCCAGTGTCACCTCAGTGGTGGGAGGGGCCATATGTGGTGGGAGGGGCCTCCAGTGTCACCTCAGTGGTGGGAGGGGCCATATGTAGTGGGAGGGGCCTCCAGTGTCACTCAGTGGTGGGAGGGGCCATATGTGGTGGGAGGGGCTTCCAGTGTCACTCAGTGGTGGTCAGAGGCTGTAGGTGTAAAATGTCAGCTGTGGATGCATATGTAGTTTACCACCACTAGAGGGAGCATGTGAGAGCAAGTAAATGACGGGTGATAAAAGTACTCGAATTCTGTACTTGGAAGTACAACTACTTGTGTGGGAAAATACTCTGGTAGAAGTACTAATTCAGCTAGTTAAAAAAAAGTACAATTTAAAAATTGTTCTACTAGTAATAAAGTGAAACTTTTTTTTTTTTTTTTTTTTTTTGGCTGTGAATGTAATCCATATTTAACCTGGAATGATCTGAAAGTATCCAAAATAAACCATTTAAAAGTTACTGTGTAGAAATAGTTTGGTCAGGTTACAGTACTGTGGTTTTGTTGGTATAGGCAAGAAACGTGGGGAGAAAGTCATAGATATTTTTAAGTTATAAATATAAGATTTGTTTTAAAAGCATACTTAAGAGGAAAAATCTAAATTGTAAAATTAAGAGTCAAAATTATTATGCAAGTCATAATTCTGAGAATAGTTTTAGAATTATAATTTCTCTCAGATTTTTCTTCTGAAGCAATTTATTTTACGGTCTGTTTAGTTTGAGTATAAAGTACAGATATTTATGCAAAAATGTAGGCAGTAAAAAGTTGACAGAAAATTAAATGCTTAAGTAAAGTACAGATAACTAAAAAAAAAAAAAAATAAATCTAAGTATTTTTACTTGGTTAATTTCCACTTCTGATAATAGTCACTAATGTGAAGCATTGTGGCCAAAAAGTGCTACAGGATATAAATCCAATCCTTCAGAATCTTTATAAATTTTAAAATATTTACACTAAAACGAATCATAATTTTGTCAATTTATATAATCTACAATATTAAGACAAGTGCAATTTAACAATGTTCTCCCTGATATTAAATGTGTGTATTTGTAGACCATTAAGATGTATATGTTAAAATCTAAATGATAAAAAAAATCATGTTAAAATTCTGCTGATTCTTTCACTTAATGTTTGAAAGAATCACTTGTCAATATACAATTTTAAAGTGTAGAAGTTGAATTTATGTATTATATTAAAGGTTCAGATCAAACATAGTTGAACACCAGAGGTGGTAAAAGTACCTGCATTCTGAAGTACAGCTACTTATGTCAAAAATACTCTGGTATGAGTATTGATTTAACTCCTTTACTTAAGGAAAAGTACAACTTTTCACTTGTAATAGAGTATTTATTTTTTTTTCCATAACTGCAATAATACTTATTTAACCTGGAAAAATCAGAAGTTTCAAAAGTATCTAAAAAAAAGCCTTTAAAAGTGAGTTTACTGCGTAGAAATAGTTTGATCAGGTCACAGTATGGAAAGAAAATGTTTAAAAAATGGGGGGGGATATGACATTAAAAAAAAAAATTAAGTTGTCAGAAAAATAAATTCAGTAGTAGATTTATTTTAGGTGTCTGTACTATACTGAAGTACATAATGAAGTACTTTTACTCAGTTACTTCACACCCCTGCTGTAGACACTTAGATTCTTTCAATGACTAATATATAGATTTATTAAAATACTCAGTTCTGCTGTAAACCACTAGAGGGCCACAGAATATCACATGTGATTGTCCTACAGTGTTAGGAAACTAAAGGTTCTGTTCACATGTTTTTATGCCTTTTATTGGTTTTGCAGAAGAGAACATCATGTCCATACAACAAATTAAATCAGGGGTTGCACATTTGTCCCTTTTTTTAAAAAAAAGTGTAAATCAAAATGTAAGAATAAAAAATCCATTCCATTCTACTTTTTTCTTGTACATCTTAATTGTCTTTGTTTCCAAGAGCCTGTGCTTTGAAGTTGGAAGTTGTTAATGCCCTACTGGGCACTTTATCAGTCAACTATTACCTTCTGATTACTTTCTTCTTTGCAAGGTTGTTTTGCCCAAAACGTTTCAAAATTTAAAGAGTTTTACCCCAATCACCTTATCATATATATATATATATATATATATATATATATATATATATATATATATATATATATATATATATATATATATATATATATATATATATATATATATATATATATATATATATATATATATATATATATATATATATATATATATATATATATATATATATATATATATATATATATATATCTTATCAAATCATCCTGACTCATCAGTAATGATAAAATATTTAATTGACTGACTCTGGTACATTTTCAAACATTAGCTAATAACAGATTTGTGAATCCTCCCCCAGTGGCTACGACTTTCCTCTGAACCCACTCCACCTCATCCCTTTCTACGCCACTTCCCGTTACCATGACTTCCACCACGTCAACTTTGTTGGAAACTTTGGCTCCATCTTCACCTGGTGGGACAAGGTGTTTAAAACAGACTGTCAGTACAAGTCCAGGCAGAAGCTGGAAGATAAGCAGCAGTAAAATAACTGAACATGTCAGCCCTGGACGTGGTTTTGTTCTATTACACCACTGGGGTTTTGTTTTTGCAAATTCAGACTCATCCACTCTTTCCAACAATTCACTGTAAATGTAAAGTGTTAAAGTCACAAATATTAATGGGAGTTTATAACCTAACATGTATATCAGTTTTGGTTACACTGTCATCACAATTTTTAGGAATGTTTTTGTAATAAAACCTGTCACTTTTAACTAAGGGATTTATTTGTATTATTGTATGAACTACCTCAAAGCATTCTTTTATCTCAATAAAAATCTATGAACAAGTAACCAGGCTTACTTTAATCTGTGTATCATTCGATTTTCAAAATAAAACTAAAAATAAGATGACAAACTTTGGTTCTCAAATGAAAAAAGAACGATGCTCTGTTTCAGTTTTCCTTTGTTTAAATGAATAATGGATAAAAACATAACGGCTGTTTTATCCAATTTTGACCTGAAGTAAATTGGGTAAACTTGAAATGACCTTTGACCCACAGTGACAAAGAGTTAAACCTACATCCGATTTGAGGAAGCCAAGAGGGTCACCCTAAGACCTGAAGAAATGACCAAGGAGAAAACTGGTGTCACATAATGACCATAGAAACATCACATATAGATACTATTAAAGGTGCTCAGATGTTTTTAACACTGCTGGTTTTTCTGCTCAACACTTAAGCTCCACCCTCTGTCTCTGTCTCTCTGTCTCTGTCTCGCTCTCTCTCTGTCTGTCTCTCGCTGTCTGTCTCTCTCTGTCTCTGTCTGTCTCTCTCTCTCTCTCTCTCTCTCTCTCTCTCTCTCTCTCTCTCTCTCTCTCTCTCTCTCTCTCTCTCTCTTTAAACAGAAGTTTCACCAAAGATGCCAGACTTTGTTCAGCTTATGGATGATCTAATAAAAAATGACAAAGAACTACTGGGATTAAACTGTTCACAGGTAAAATGTATGTAAGGAATAATATACGTTAGCAGGTTGTCATAGTAACAGTTAAACACTGATGATGAATGGAACCTCATCAGCTTCCTGTCTATGATCTAACCTGCTCTCCATCATCATCCTGTGTTTTTACAGCCATTTACCAGTAACCAAACTGTCAGAGGGAGTCAAACTATCTGTCTTTAACTTCATGTCATTTAAAAAGGTATATGTGTGAACCTGGATAATTCATACATTTCTATGATTAACGTCTCCATAATAAATTGAAAGCTACTTGATGCCACACTTTTCTTTTCTGTCTGCATGTTTAGTACAGTACACTTTAAGATGCCAAAAACTTCATTAAAATGTTTGTTTTCTTACACTTTAAAAAGTACCATCAAGGAAAACAAATATAAAGACGTAAATGCAGAGCAAATAAAAACCTGAGCACATTTGAACATTTTTTTTTTTTTTGGTCTATCATCTCTGGCATTTATTACAAACCCTGTCAATATTGTTTGAGAACTGTGCGGTTTGTGACATCTCGAATTGTATCAGTACATTCATTATATAATAATGAACTGTAGGAGCGAGTGGCCCCGATCCAAGATGGCCGCCCTACAGGGACGTCCCTCCAGTGGGTGACTGCAGTCAGTGAGGCATCTATGTACATATGTAGGTATTAGTGATGCGCGGTTAGGGGGTTTTACAGAAACCCGCCCCGCCCAAACCCAAGACGTGGCTAGGCCCGCCCCGCCCAACCCGCATGATGTCACGTATCGATAAACCCAACCCGCCCACTATCAACCCACGAGCTTAAATTTGTCTCTAAACTCACATAGTACATTCGTATGGAGCTAAATCCAGGCCAAATGTTTTGCTAATTTGAAAAAAGAATTGTAATTGAAAAACAAAAATTCAAAACTGAAAGTTCAAGTTTTGATCTTGAACTTTGAAATATACAACAATGTATTCAAGCTAAAAATAAGTGTAGGAAAGGTTTTTTCAGGTTAAATATAATTTTGATTCAGTTTTGGAATTTTTTTGAATAAATTATTTATTTTCATTTTTCACTTTCATATATATTTTGATATTTGAGGTCTTAATTTTTTCAGTTGCAGATTTTATGTTTTCAGATTCAGATCTTATTTTTTTACAGTTTCAAATCTTATTTTTTTGGTTTCAGATCTTTTTTTCACTTTCAGATTTTTTTTTTTCACTTTCAGATCTTTTTTTTTCAGTCGCAGACTTTTGGCCCTGATATTGCGTGGGGGGCGTGGCATCAACTTAGAGGGGCGTGGCATCACGAGTGACAGCATAACAAAGAAGGCCGAGGACCTCCCTCAATCACGTTGCCTTCAGGGAACGTAGGAACTGCGACAAGTTTGACTCTACACTTTCTATACACCACATTCATGTGATTGGCAGTTAAAAAACTGACGCCAGTGACAACGTTGTGTTTAGCAAACTGTTTTAGAACCTGCTTGGCTCTAATAGCAGTATAAGAGCAATAAACTAGGCCAGATTGTGAAGTTAAACATCTACACTTTAAGTGTTTATAATACCATGAACGCAGCACAGTGTCCGTTTGCGATCATGGCGTCAGCTCCACCGGGACCACCTGTTGGCACCAGCCAGGTAAGAAATGTTAGATATTTTTGAATAGATACTCTGGGAAATCATCATAAATGTTATAATGATGGGTAGTTTGTGTAACATAGGGACATACATGAAGGGAAAAGTGGGGAATTGGCGTTAGCATTAACTATGCTATGTAAACTAACTCCATGAAAAGGTGACGCTAATAACTGTTAATTTAGAGAGAGGTTCTGTATGAGCACATTTATAAGGCTCTGTGCAGCTGCTGCCACTGTCGAGTTATAGTCGACATTCTGGCAAACACAGATGTAAACAAAAACAATACACATTAAAGGCAAAAACCTTAGCCTTTAGCTAGACACTGTAAGGAGTGTACAATTAGGAACACTATTAGCATAAAGCTAGTTAATGCTAACGTCAATTCCCCACTTTTCCCTTCATGTATGTCCCTATGTTACACAAACTACCCATCATTATAACATTTATGATGATTTCCCAGAGTATCTATTCAAAAATATCTAACATTTCTTACCTGGCTGGCGCCAACAGGTGGTCCCGGTGGAGCGGACGCCATGATCGCAAACACTGTGCTGCGTTCATGGTATTATAAACACTTAAAGTGTAGATGTTTAACTTCACAATCTGGCCTAGTTTATTGCTCTTATACTGCTATTAGAGCCAAGCAGGTTCTAAAACAGTTTGCTAAACACAACGTTGTCACTGGCGTCAGTTTTTTAACTGCCAATCACATGAATGTGGTGAATAGAAAGTGTAGAGTCAAACTTGTCGCAGTTCCTACGTTCCCTGAAGGCAACGTGATTGAGGGAGGTCCTCGGCCTTCTTTGTTATGCTGTCACTCGTGATGCCACGCCCCTCTAAGTTGATGCCACGCCCCCCACGCAATATCAGGGCCAAAAGTCTGCGACTGAAAAAAAAAGATCTGAAAGTGAAAAAAAAATCTGAAAGTGAAAAAAAGATCTGAAACCAAAAAAATAAGATTTGAAACTGTAAAAAATAAGATCTGAATCTGAAAACATAAAATCTGCAACTGAAAAAATTAAGACCTCAAATATCAAAATATATATGAAAGTGAAAAATGAAAATAAATAATTTATTCAAAAAAATTCCAAAACTGAATCAAAATTATATTTAACCTGAAAAAACCTTTCCTACACTTATTTTTAGTTTGAATACATTGTTGTATATTTCAAAGTTCAAGATCAAAACTTGAACTTTCAGTTTTGAATTTTTGTTTTTCAATTACAATTCTTTTTTCAAATTAGCAAAACATTTGGCCTGGATTTAGCTCCATACATTCGCAGCATCTTTACCTTGTGCTTCTAATGTTAAAAGTCATGAAGCATAATTTTTGCCTCCTTTCTAACGTCTCAATATGCACTCCAGCACATAAAATAGACTCCACCCACATCATCACTCTATAAAGCCAACACATACGTTTCCGTACAACCTTCGCATCGCCTGTTTTAATCTTCTCCCTGATCAAGTCCCACATTTTCACTCTTATCTCTGAGTGTTCAGGGAGATTTGGCGCTAATAACAAATAACAAAAAGTTGGGATAAAAAAGCATTCAAAACAGGAAGTGACGGGCTTGCACATGCGCGAGCCGAGCACACACACACACACACACACACACACACACACACACACACACACACACACACACACACACACACACACACACACACACACACACACACACACACACACACACACACCTCAGCGGGTATTGATCGTCCCTGACCCGCCCCACCCGCATCCGCAATATGTATTAATACTGCGACCCAGCCCGCCCGACTCGCGGGTCACCCGCGGATATCCGCTGGCCAGTGGGTAGCCCGCACAACACTAGTAGGTATTATACCATAACGATCTTCAAGTATGATGTACTCGATTTGCTTCAGGTCAAAAATTGGATAAAATGGGAAACGGCTTTTATCTGTTTTATTTATTTAAACACAAAGTAAAACTGAAAAAATGCATCACTATCCATTTTATTCATTTTGGTTTTTGGAAACAATAAAGAAACCACTTTTTTTCATTGTTTTATTTTGATAAAAAGAATGAACAAATACAGATTTTGCATAATTTTTCATGTCCTTTCATTAAACCACATCCTAGTGTCTGCATTGATGCATCTGTGCTTTTATCACTGTTCTAGAGTGTGTGACTGTTTGAGTGGAAGGATGTTCTCCATCCCTCTGCTGCACTGTGGACACACCCACCCCTCCTGCTCCATCAACACTGTGTCAAGTTACTGAGCAGCAGCACGTGACAAACCGGAAGTGGGGCTGCTCTTAATATAAACCTATGAAAACACATATGAACGTTAACATCCATACTGGTCACTACAGTGGACAACTGTTCTTATACTTATACTTTTAAAGAGCAGCTAAAGACACATTTGTTTAAACTGGCCTTTATTTGAATTGTTTTTTTTTTGTTTTTTTATCATTGTTGGTCTGTGTCTGTTTTTATGTTTCCTGCTTTTACTGTATGTTTTATGCCTTTTATGCCATTTTATGTTTTTCCTTTTTTTCCTTTTGTAAACCACCCTGTGACTTTTATGTTCTTGAAAGGTGCTATATAAATAAAGATTAATTTATTAATACATTATTATTATTATTATTTTTATTTTTTTATTTTTATTATTATTAAATGCCATTGGGTTTTTTGGGCAGAGGTCAAAACTAAAAGTACTTCATTACTGTACTTTAGATGTTGTTTTTTTTTAGGTATCTGTACTTGATTTACTTTTCTGGCAACTCTTTCCTTTAACTCCCTACATTTCTACATAAATGTCTGTACTTTATACTCTTTACATTCTCAGAATATTCTCCTTTTTCAAATGAGACAGAATGCTCAAACATTACCTTCTATATCACAATTATGACTTCTCATAATTCATATTTTTCTCATAATTATACATTTCTTATCACATATTTATTATTCATAATTTTGATTTTTTAGATCTCACAATTTTGCCTTTTTAAAAAAAATCATAATTATGATTTTTTATTTCATATTTATGACTTTTCAAATCTCATCATGACTTTTTATCTCAATTGTGACTTTTCCTACATTTCCTGTCCATACCCATAAAACTGAGTATTGTGACCTGATCAAACACATCTTCTACAGAGTAATTCACTTTTTAGAGCTTTTTATTTTTTTATTTCTCTGATATTCCCTGGTTACATAAGTATTTCATACATGGTTAAAAAAATAATTTTACTTGTTAATTATAATTGAGAAGTTGTACTTTTTTACTTTTACTTCAGTAAAGGAGTTGAATCAGTACTTCTACTTTTACCAGAGTATTTTTTCACACAAGTACTTGTACTTCTACTTGAGTACCGAATGTGAGTACTTTTACCACCTAAATAATGACACAACTGACCTTTCAATACATTTAATGCAAACATAGAAAACAAACAAAATGTATTAATGTTCATTTCCTGACAATAATGGTTCAGTCTGGGGTCAGGTGATTTATGAGGCACTTGAATTTGGGGTATTTAACAGCTGACCAGGAAGTGACTCTGTTTGATCCAGTTCTGTAGCAGGTTAGTGTGTGTGTGTGTGTGTGTGTGTGTGTGTGTGTTTATTTATTTACATGTTTTCTATATATTATATTATATTATATGTGCTTTTAATTGTATGTGTTTTATGTCACCGTGCTGTGCTGCTGTAAGACAAACTGCCAAAGTTTATAAAGTAGAAACATGTCACCTTTAGCCAAACCTGATTCCCACCCTTGTCCTGTTCCGTTCTTCACTCCTCTTCCTCATGGCTATAGCTTTTTCAAACACAGTTTTTACTTTGGTTTTGCTGCTGGTTGTCGTGTTTTCCACGGGACACACACACACACACACACACACACACACACTGATATTTGAAGGATGTATCATCAAATCAATCATTGTGAAGATGATCAATACAATGATTGGACAGTTGTCCTCTAGTTCCACCCTCTACACTGGACTAAAATATTTATTTATTTTTTTCCAAACATTTTATTTCAGTGATCGTGAAGAGGTTTTCAAGCAATATGGTAAAAAATGTTCCAAAAAAGATCTCCCACCTTTAAGATAAGATAAGATGAGATGAGATGAGATGAGATGAGAAGAGATGAGATGAGATACGATACGATGAGATGAGATGAGATACGATACGATACGATACGATACGATGAGATACGATACGATGAGATATGATACAATGAGATGAGATACGATACGATGAGATGAGATGAGATGAGATGAGATACGATACGATACGATACGATACGATGAAATACGATACGATACGATACGATACGATGAGATGAAATACGATACAATGAGATGAGATGAGAAATTCCAGGTTTACTGCAGCAAAGCAACAAAAATGTTATTAAAAAACTAATACTATGGATGTAAATGTGCAGTTCTTGCAACAAGCAACATGTTTGTGTTTTTGTGACATATATTCGTCAGTGTGAACAGTCCTTATAAAACACAGTAAAATAAATACAATACAAATAAATGTTTCCAGGTCACATTGTAAATGAGCAGCTGTTCTCAACTGATCCTTCCTGGTAAAATAAAGGTCAAATAAAACAAATACATTTTCTATCAGTCCACTTAAATAAAATCAGTTTAGTTGAACACACATTCATAGGTTTACTGCAGGTTAACTAGAACATGTTAACTTCTCTGAACATCTTTTAACGCTCGACATTAACAAATCAATAAGAACTGGTGGAACTGTTGGCAGCTAATGTGAAGACAAACATTTTTAAAAGTCAAAAACAAAAAAGAAATGAATCTGGAAAGGACCACCCTGTCATTCAACTTGTACTTATAGATTAAAAAAAAAACAAAAAAACCTTTATTTACTTCATGTTGTGGATGAGTTTATCATTCGCAAACATCATGACAAGGTAAAAAATCCTACCTTTCTAACCACTGGAGTCATGTTTCATTTACAGAAACAAGAAGAAGAATCACTTTTCAACCTTCAGATACATGTTAGTGGACATATTATATTACCAGGGTGCTGACTGTGTTTCCAAAGTACAAGAGAACACTCACTGTAGTGAATGTGTCTGCATGAGAGGGTTCAAAAATAAACTCTTTTCCATTGAAACAAATAACATTAAACACAACCAGGCAGACGGCAGAGCTCCACCAAGGCTTAGTTAATAGGTCACAAAGTTTATTTATTTATTTATTGTTGCTGTCTCTCATGAGGAAGTCGTCCAATTATGTCCCCATCAATGTCAACATCATGACCAGGCCAGACCATGAGGTAATAACTAAGGTAATAACTAGAATTAGACAATGTTCAAATGTGAAAAAAACATTACACGACCTGAATGAAAGTTGTTTTTTTTTTATTACATTTCTGATGATGAATTTTGAATAAGTTTTTCTTTCAGAAATTAAATGCATATTTGATTTGATTTGATTTGAATGATTTATTTCGAACATGTGCAAAGTGCAACAATAATCAATACAACAATAATAATAATAATAATAACAATGACATGTCCGAAAAGGAGTAGGATGAAGCATAAGTTTATTTAATCCTACCCCTTCTTCACTTCCCCAATAACCTAAATTCATCTTATAGTAATATAGTGCATAGTACAAAAAAAATTATGATAATAATAAAATAACAATACCAATAATCAATAACTGAAGTACTAAACATAGACATATATACAAAAAACAAAACAATTGTTGTCTCGTTCAGTGGACATTTTTGTAAATCCAGGAAAAATAAGTTCATATAAAAATGTCAATCACATTGTGTTTTCATGCTTAAAGAAGAATAAAAAAACCACTCAGGAAATAAATGTCATAATCCATGCACTAGAAAGTGAAGTAAAAGTGAAAAACTTTCATCCCTACAAAAAGGACAAACATACATCACTGGATGATCTGGATCAAACACTGTAAAAAGTGTGACTGAGCTTAATATTAACAAAATAAATTAAATTAATTAATTAAATTAAACTCTACATCACAGGTGTCAAACATAAGGCCCGGGGGCCAAATCTGGCCCGCCTAAGGATCCAATCTGGCCCTTTGGATCAATTTATGAACACTAAGTTAGAAATCATTTTACTTCATGCTCCACATTCAGACCAATTTAGTCTCATAATAACCTATAAATATTCACATGTAAAAAAACAATTCTTTGCAAATGTACGTTTTTCCTCCATTTAGTGACACTAACACAAAGTTTAATTTCACCAAAAAATCTCAATAAACAGAATAAATATGGAAAATTGCAAATGTCTTAAGAAAAGTAAGTAGAATTTTTATAATATTCGACCTATTACTAAATAACTATAGATCCACTGATCTGTAAGTTAGAATGTACATGTGTAAATGATAAACTTAAGCCTAATATTGTTAGTTTTCGTAATGAAATTTGACTTTTTTCGCTCGAAAGAGAGAGAAAAGTTTGGAGTTGACATAATTTATACACTATAATTATAATGCTTCGTCCCACTTTAGATTAAATTTAGCTTAATATGGCCCCTGAACTAATATGAGTTTGACACCCCTGCTCTACATGAACAAAAAAGACGTTTTACAGTTTGGTTTATTGTTCAGTTAATGACATTTTAATTATTTATCAATTGCATTTGACTATTTTTTTGTTTGAATAATATCAGCTAAAAATGACAGAGTAGAAATTAATTATATTTTATCAGTAATATCAATATCATCCAGATATTTATGAATATGGATTAATTCCACCTTAATCAGTCTTTTTTTTTTTTTTTTTGCAGATATTTGGTATATCTGAATTAGTATTTTCCAGATAACTAGTAAATATTGGACAGTTTTTCCCCTAAAAAATATTTGGATTTACTCAATATGTGCTAAACCTTAATAAATAAATAAAAATAATTCAAATAATAATTTCATTATTTTGGATTTAATTATTATGTTTAAATGTACTTAATGAAATCAATAGTTTTTAATCAAAGTTGAAATACTTAAAATCAATTTATTCAATTATTTTAATTATCACTTAAATTGTTGCAACTATTTATTTATTTAACTTTTCTGAGCAGAGGTAGAAGTACTTCATTACTGTACTTAAGTACAGTTTTTAGGTATTTGTACTTCACTTGAGTATTTATTTTTTTATATTTTTGAAAATTTTCAGGTTTTTCCTGATTAAGCAAATAGTATTTCATCCATCGCAAAAAAAAAAAAAAACCTATGGAGGTGGAAAGTAACTAAGTAAAAAATACTTGATTATTGTACATATCAATTTACTGCTCTGGATTTTTTAGGTATCTGTACTTTACTTAAGTATTTATTTTCCTGGCAACTTTTTACTTTTACTCCCTATATTTTTTTATATAAATATTTGTACTTTATACTCTTCACACTGTCAGAATAGATTCATTACTTTTTCAAACTAAACAGATGTAAAAATATGAAAATTAGTCACTTCTGAGAGAAAATGAGTGGAGGAGAAAAACTGTGACTTTATATATTATAGTTATATGACTATTATCTAACAATTTTGACATTTCATCTCAGAAATTTGACTTTTAATTTCACAATTGTAATATTTTATCTTAAAATTTTGCATTTTTTTATCTCATATTTAGAACTTTTTTAAAAATCTCATGATGACTTTTTATCTCATTTGTGACTTCTTGTTTTCCCCCTAAATTCTCTGCCCAATTTCTCACAAAACTGAATAACTGTCACCTGATCAAACACAATTTCAACACTATAACTCATTTTAAATGGTTTAATTTTCATACTTTTCAGATTTTTCCTGTTAAATAAGTATAATTACATTCATAGCAAAAATAGTTTATTTGTTTTAAAATAATAAAGTATGTTTGTACTTTATTACAATTGAGAAAATATACTTTTTTTTAACTTTTACTTAAGTAGAGGAGTTGAATCAGTACTTGTACTTTTACCATAGTATTTTTTCCACACAAGTAGCTGTACTTCTACTCGAGTACATAATATGAGTACTTTTACCACCTCTGTTTCTGAGTGCAGTAACATATTAATGTACTTCTTTGTGTAAAGTTGCCTCGCGATAACTTGGGCGTTTATTCTGAAAAACCTCACCGGATGTGCGCGTGCCGTGTCAGTGTTGACGCAGGGAGGCTGAGCTCAGGTACGGTAGCGCATCTCAGTCGGATAGAAGGACACACACACACACACAGACAGGGGCGGATATTTATAGCCTTAAGCGAAGCTGCGGCACAGAGATAAGGCTTGTGACCAAGCCGCAGAGAGAGTTTACCGGGAGCACGACGGCAAAAACAGGACACGGCGAAATGAAACACTTCCTTTCGGTAGTTTTACTCGGGGCCGCGGCGGTGGTTCTGGTGAGCGGAGGAGCCGGTCCGGAGGGGGAGATCAGCTTCGAGTACCACCGCTATGAGGAGATGCGGAAGGCGCTCGTGTCGGTGTGGCTGCAATGTCCGACCATCACGCGCATCTACACCATCGGGGAGAGCTTCGAGGGCCGCGAGCTGCTGGTGCTGGAGATGTCCGACAACCCCGGGACGCACGAGCCTGGTCAGTTTTACGCAGACACATAATGCGGTCACCTTATGTGTGCCCCCTCCTTTCTTTTCTTTTTTTCTTTTCTTTCCTCTCTACCCCCCCGCACTTTTCTTTTTCATCTAAGCCCCCCCACACACACACACACACACACACTGCTGTGATAACACAAACGCATCCTGTTGGTGATGCTCTAATTTAATTTCCACGGGTGACATGTCACTTGTGAATCTGACGTGACACCAGAATCCGCGGAGCACGAGCGCAGGCAGGTGCGTAAAAGCAGCGCGCGCGCGGGGCCTCCTCACACTGCATCACATCAGAGGAATCTACATGACAGATTGTTCCACGCAAAGCCGCCATTTTGCTGTCTGATAAGAATCTCCTCTTGTTTTTCCTCCTGAATCGTGACTGTGAGGGAACATCTTAAAAGTCTGCACGGCTCATTTGGTAGCTTTCTTTCTCATCACATCATTTGTAAATGTAAAGCAGATGTAGCAGTAGTGTTGGCTCCACACATTTAGGAGCTCCTGGAG
>CM035783.1:53633236-53670736 GCA_020466265.1 Siphamia tubifer
CCCCTGAAAAATGAAAAATAGTTTCATTAAAACCACATACCTAAAGAGGAATAAAATTACTATGGGGGGGGGGGGGGGGTCTTGACTAAAGTTGTCATAATTCTTGCATGAAAGGGTTAAAGTATGATCAGGAATGGAGGAAAATCTGCAGGAAAATACATAATTCAAACTCCCCTTAAAGTGCCTGACCATTATTTTTTTCTGAACCAGCAGTGTGTTAAATCTCTGAGGTGAAGCCAAAATAATGGTTGCCGGGGCGATAGATCGGCTTAGCGGTCTGAGCTGACTGGCAGCTCGTGGTTGGCTGGTTGACTGGGCCCCAGAGACGAGCGTCCTGAGCTGGTGCATCTGTCAGTAAGCAGCCATCTGTCATACACTGCGGCACCGGAAGTTCCTATAGCCAAGCATGTAAACACACTGGTTACCTATTAATACACAGCAGGATGAAGTATGGAACACACATGACATGTTCTATATCTGGGGGGGGATGTTTACTTCCCACAGCTGGGTCGTATTTGACTTTATGGGAGTTTAAAAAGACTCTTGTTTCCAGTGAAATGAACTCATATCTGCAACTATTTACCAAGATGCTGTTGTGTAACACATGAAATTCTGTGTAGAGGTTCAAAAATGTCCTAACAAAGTAGTGTCTCATTAATCTAACCCAACATTGGTTGCGTAAGATTATTGTAATCACTGTGTGTGTGTGTGTGTGTGTGTGCATAGACATGTCATGCTATAACTCAATGAATACTGTAGATATCACCATACAATTACATGACCGTATACATATAACTAATGTGCATCAGATGCAATCATTAATTTGAGTAAAGGTCAAAGTATACTGACCACGTTGTACGTCACCTTCACAGAAATTCAGTCAATAAAGTGTATGGTTTAATAATAGAAAATTGTACCTAATATTTAAATAACAACGATTTGCTTGGGGGTGGGGGGGGTTACCACTGGTGCCTCACAGCGAGAAGGACCCTGGTTCTATTCCCACACCAGACCTTTCTGTGTGGAGTTTACATGTTCTCGCCATGTCTGTGTGGGTTTTCTCCAGGTACACATGCACTGATAGGTTAACTAGTTAACTAGTTAATCTAAATCACCCATAGGTGTGAATGTGACAGTGATTGTTTGTCTATATATGTTCAGTCTGAGATGAACTGGAGACTCATACAGGGTGACCTCTGACCCTGTCTTCACCCATTGTAGTTGGATTAGACCCCCTGTGACCCCTGTGACCCTAGTGAGGATAAAGTGGGTTCAGATGACGAGAGACGAGACGAGATGATTTACCAGCTTATTTTAATGTTTATCTCAAATGACAAATGACCCGACCGACCGCAACCCCAATATTATTACAAATATTTTTCAATGACTGTGGGTGACAGTAGGTGTCCGTTCACTTCAGGTCACAGGTCTCTAGTAGTTAGCATTATATGTATGCAAATGTGCAGATGAAAAGATGGACGACATTAAACAACACAATATTTGAGTTAAAAACCCCAACATGGAACAACCATCTGGCAAAAAAGTTTATTATAGACACTATACAGCAGGGGTTCTCAAACTTTTTTGGCCCAGGTCCCCCTTGGAGGGGTGACATTTTTCCATGTCCCCCCTCATCCTCGCGAAACTGAAAATGATAAAAAACCACTTCAACAATGATTATTATGAAACAATGATAACCTTTTTTAATAGTGCTTTTGTGCAAACCAGCCACATTTTCAGGTATTATAATATAAATGAACACTTCAGAAACAACAATTTTAAATAATTTTAAAATAATAAACGGAACAAAAGACACACAAAACCGTGTGTGTGTGTGTGTGTGTGTGTGTGTGTGACAGACAGACAGACAGACTTTTGGTGGAATTTTGGTCTCCCATCATTGTTCTCAATGAAGCCAAACTCAATATAACTATCAATGTACTTTCTCTTTTTAGGGTTAGGGCGTTTGTTTTTGTCATTGTCATTTTCATTGTCATTTCTTTTACCACTTCTTGAGGAACTTGGCGGACACAAAAATCGATCCATGTTCGCTGCAGGGTGGCTAAAAATAGCCTGTGACTCGCTCCGTCTCAATTTAGTCAAGCTAGCGTCAAACAGCGCTGTTACTTCCGCCTGCTCGCTACAAAATAAAACTTCCGCATTTCAAAATAAAACAGCAAAAAAAAAATAAAAAATCTGTGAATAATTTCACGTACCCCCTGGACATGCGCCACATCCCCCTAGGGGTCCGCGGACCCCAGTTTGAGAACTGTGGCTATACAGAACAGTTTTCTTTTCACTGAAAGACTTCCATCTTAAAATACGACAACGATGACAAGTGAGTGTAGGTTGGGCATTAACTTTAAATGCATATTCTTTTCTTTCTTGAGTCTGTTTTGTCATGAAAAAATAAAAAGAAGAATTCATATTTTAAATGGGGTTAGATTTTTTAGATGGAAAAATGAATTGTCTTTAATAGAAATGAATCCACAGGAAGTGGTCATTTGAGCAGCTCTAGTTCTGAATAATAATGGTTTAAAATGTCAGACATTCAGTGTTTTTGATGTTGTAGAATGTCACCTGTAATAACTGAATATCAAAGAGTTTTATATTAAACTGAAAACAGTGATTGTATCATCCATCTTTGTGGACAAGATAAACAAGTGTTTATTTAAGCTTTTCTAGATTTCTCTGGACAGGCGTGTCACATCAGTTCATGTTGACTGGCTGAGTCAAAGCCAGTTACATAAGATACAGCACAAACGTTCCTTTAAACAATAAAGGAGAAAAAACAAACAGATGAGCACATTATCCACTTGTGTTGTTTCATCCAAATGAAACTCAGCATTAAAAACAGGGCAGAGGTCAAAACACACTGGTGTTCTGAATACAGTTAAAGTTTCATTACTGTCATCGTGGTTGGTTTATTACAGCGGTGTCAAAATAAAGAGGACAAAGCTAAAAACTAAAGGGTGTAAGGCGTCTGCTGTTTTATCATTTGGAGGAGGAAGCATGTAATCTGCATGTAACACACACACACACATACACATACACTAACACACACACACACACGCATACACACACACACACACACACACTAACACACACATACACATACACTAACACACACACACACACACATGCATACACACACACACACACACTAACACACACACATACACATACACATACACTAACACACACACACACACACTAACACACACACGCATACACACACACACACACACATACACATACACTAACACA
Organism: Siphamia tubifer; assembly: GCA_020466265.1. Classification (NCBI taxonomy): domain Eukaryota; kingdom Metazoa; phylum Chordata; class Actinopteri; order Kurtiformes; family Apogonidae; genus Siphamia; species Siphamia tubifer. Next base: position 53,636,504 of record CM035783.1, read on the forward strand.
CACACACACACACATGCATACACACACACACACACACTAACACACACACGCATACACACACACACACACACACACACACACACTAACACACACACATACACATACACTAACACACACACACACTGATGAGTCACTTTTCCATTGACCCTCAAATTGCACAAATTTAACTTATGCATAAAAATTAACCTGATGGAAAAACAACAATTTAAACAAAACCCTTGTTCTTCAATTAAAAGTTTTCGTGTTGGCAAGAGGTGTTTTTTCATCAAATATTAAATTCTATTTATTGTCGCCTCAGTAAGGGGACATAGAAATACTGTTCATCCATCCGTCCAGCCGGTAACACCGTACTAAACCAGCCAGTCAGAGACAGCTCACCACCGCCAAGGCTTAATTAACTCATCTGCACCAAGTCAGGATGAACTATTACCATCGTGCTTCGTCTGTCGGCAGCGTCCACACTTCACTAAAATCACTTCTCCCTCAGTTCTCAACAGATTTAATTTGTGATTGATTGACTGAGTTGATCCAATATTAGTTTGAACCAACAACCTCCTGTGTATCATTGAACACCTTTAACCACAGTAATATGTCATTACCCAGTTACCTACATTTGTTCAGTCATTGGAACTATTTTTTTTTTTATTCATTCACATGTGATGTGACAGAGCCATAGGTGTTGACCCTTCTGATGTCTGAAGGTCAGATGACGTGAATGACCTGATATTACCACTGATGTGTTTTAGCTGTTGACCTTTAGTCTGACCTTGACCTTTGACCAGAAGGTCCCTGGTTCTATTCCCACACCAGACCTTTCTGTGTGGAGTTTACATGTTCCCCTCGTGTCTGCGTGGGTTTTCTCCAGGTACTCTGGCTCCTCCCACCATCCAAACACATGCGCTGATAGGTTAACTAGTTAACTGGTTAACTGGTTAATCTAAATCACCCATAGGTGTGAATGTGACAGTGATTGTTTGTCTATATATGTTCAGTCCTGAGATGAACTGGAGACTCATACAGGGTGACCTCTGACCCCGCCTTCACCCACTGTAGCTGAATTAGACCCCCAGTGACCCCAGTGACCCTAGTGAGGATAAAGCGGGTTCAGACGATGAGTGAGTGGATTATGGATCTTAACGACTGTTGTCGCTTCTGTAAAAAGAATTTAAAGTTTGTTGATGTTTTCTCACTCATCTTTGATAAAAGTAAACCTACACCCATTGTTCTTCTTCTATGGTTATTTCCAGTTGTTTCTCTCTGATTCGTCGCAGCATCACTTTGTTAGGCCCGCCCTCTTACTCTACTTCACCGTGATTCATTGGACAGTTTCAGGGAAATCTAGCCAAAAGTTGAATCGAGCGTAACTAGACTACGACTGTAAAAATGTTTTTCATAAATGTATTTAGTAACTACCGGTAAAATGTTGCACATGTATCTAAAGGAAAAACATGTTATTGATGTCCTGCTCAGATGTAGAGCAGCTCTACACGCTGTTAAAAAAGCTCATAACAGATGACATATGTATGTTTAATGCACATTGTACCTAATAAAAGGCATAACTGTAGAACAAAGAATACAAAGGAGGCATTTTTAGTCCTCTGTACAGATAGCAAAAACAGCTGAAAGGAAGGAGGAGCAGTTGGAAAGAGGAGGTATTTATGAAAGGAATGATGATTGAGAAAACGGGACATGTCTGAGAAAAGGGTGAAGGGAAGAAGGGAGAGGCAGACGCCGAAAGAGGATGAAGGATAGGCTACAGCATCAGCCAGAGGTCATTTATTAAACATCACACACCATATGCCGCCTCCTCCTCCTCCTCCTCCTCCTCTTCCTCCTCCTCCTCCTCCTCCTCCTCCTCCTCCTCCTCCTCCTCCTCCTCCTCCTCCTCCTCCTCCTCCTCCTCCTCTTCCTCTTCCTCCTCCTCCTCCATACTCTACCTTCACTGCGCTTCACTTCTTATTTTTCTACATGTTTTTCTTCTTATCAGTAAAACCTTCAATCTGTTTCCTGCTGTGTCATGGAAACACTTCATTTTTTTTCTTCCCTTAAGTCAAGAGCAGTTAGCATATTATGTTAAAGGGACAGTTCAGTATTTTTCAGATGAATGTGTTTGTCATCAGTGTCTTTACTCTGGTGCACCCACACTGACTTACCCCCCCACAGTGTCCTGGTCTAGTTTTGGTCAAAGCCAAAGTAGGGGTCAACAAAATAAAATGTGTTTCTTCTCAAAACAATGTGTGTTTGAATGAGTGATTTATTTGTAGTGAAATGATGAATGGACGGCACTTATATAGAGCAGGGGTGTCAAACTCATGTTATGCTACATTTATACACAGACGATGAAAACAGAAGATGCAAAGGTGGCGTCTTGTCTTTAGTTTTTCATCCGCGTTTGGGCGAGTTCAGGAGGAAATCCTTGTTTATACAAAGAAGCAACAGTTGGTGAAAGTTTAGATGGTCCTGCCAGGTCGGCTATGTCCTTTAGTGTTTTTGACATATGTAGTTGTTCACCTGTTTCTGTTCGGGGATGCGTCTAATTTCTGTACATTAGCTGAAGCGCCTGTACATTTACTAGAGCTGCTAATGCTAGTGCTAATGCTAATGCAGCTGGAAGATCTGTGGGATCCAGGTCGTCCGACATGTTTGTTGCTTTACCTGCTCGGCGTATGAATGTAATGTGAAGGTGAAACCACAGTCTGCCTTATACTGTATATATGGATTAATTCTGGTTTTGCTTAGTGACTTGTAGTTTTGACTTTTTATCTCAAAATGTTTACATTTTAGCTCATAATTTTCACTTTTTATCCAATAATTTTGACCTCATGTCTCATGGTTTTGACTTCATTTATAGTCCAGTGCACCATATATGTGACTGCTCAGCACGAAACCAGGCATAAGTCGCGCTGAGCCGTTCAGAGCTACAGACAAATTTAGGCTGGAAGGAGATTTGTTATTTGTGTTTACACCTTATCAAAAAACGGTACCTTAACACCTCTATGTTCACTTCCTGTGGTCATTACATTGAAATCCAATCAACAAAGGTGTTTATTGAGTCAATTATTTAAGCGGTGACAAAAGTTCAGGTATTGCTGAGCAAAGACAAAGACGACTTCCACCTCTTTTCGCCGAACAAAACGATCTCCGTTCCGTGGGTAAACACCCAAGTGTTTGGTACGAGGTAAAAGCTTATATTGAATGTTCTGTCCAATGGTGTAAGCCAAATGATTATAATACGTCACACTTCTGTCCTATTATTATAATATATAAAACTTCTGTGACATGTCCATCAGAGTGTCCTTTAACATCTGTGAATAATTTGTGTCAATCGGATACAAATTATTATGCGTTGCTAAGGACTTCCTACCCCAAAACAGTCCAAAACTTTAACGGACAATATCTAAAAATATGCAAATTGTAAAATGTGTCCAAATGTGGATATTAAAATGACCATAACTTTGGTTCTACTTGTGATAGAAACATCATTTTTTCACCATCTTAAACCTTAGTTTCCACTCTACCAAGATACACACATAACTCTGTTTGGATTTACACACACTTATGCCTGGTTTACTGGTGGTGGGTCACATATGTGAAAAACCTTAAAAAACAAAACAAAAAAAAAAACATTCATTGACAGTGTGCCTTATAGTCCAGTGCGCCTTATTCAGAAAATATGGTATTTTGTTTGTTTGTTTCCTTTTCCTCATCCATGTTATATTAATAAATGGTGGCTGTGTTACTCTTGACACTTTAGTACCTGCATAACAGGTTTAATGTGTGTGTTTTGTTGCAATGCCAAATGTAATTCTGCAAAACAAACAAAACAACCCATGGGTGTAATCAAATAAAGTAACCTTTAACCTTGATTTTAAACATTAAAACCTCCTTTATTGTTGATGAAATGTTATTTTAATTTGTTTTACATTGAAATCCATCATTTTACCTTACAGTAGAATAGAATAACTAGAAAAGCACTCTGAGAGCGCAAACCTCCGAATGAAGAGAGCCAAGAACGTTATGTTTGTCTATCTGTTAGTTAGTTAGTTAGTTAGTTAGTTAGCAAGATAACTCAAAAAGTTATCGATTGATCTCGATGAAAATTTTACGATGTGTTGGGGATGTCAAAAGGAATAAATGATTAGATTTTGGTGGTGATCTGGAAGAGATCTTACAGAATAACTACGCATGTAAATAGGATATATGTCTTTTAATTTCAGTTTACTATGGAAAATGTGTGGGTACATGGTTTTTTTGTTTTTATGTGGCCTGTCCTAGTGGTCAATTTCTTAAAACAAACAAAAAAACTCATGCGTATAATTACATAAAGTCAGCTTGAAGCTTGATTTTAAATATTAAAACCTCTATTGTTGATTAAACATTATTTTAATGTGTTTTGCATTGAAAGGTATCATCTAACTATAAGGACATTATGTCTTTTAATTTCAGTTCACTACAGAAAATGTGCTGAATTTGTGTCGGTACATGTTTTTTTTTTGTCTTTATGTGGCCTGTGTCAGTGGTCAAGTTCTGCTTTGTGTGTTATCTGTGTAATGTGACGAAGCTGCTCGTGTAGGAGTGCGATGAGCACCAGTGTATTTGCTCGCAGGTCTCAGTTGATTTGTCTCCCTAAGCACCTGCCCTGTCAGGGTTACCACGACGACTGAGAGCACTCCCTTATGACACAGCAGCAGAAGTCATTACCATACCGTTGCCTTGGAGACAGAATTGATCACCTGTCAGATGTATTTGATGAATCTTGATGAAGGGGCAAATAACGTACTGCTGGGGTTTTTGTCAGTCTGAGATGGATTATGCCACAGAGAGAAGACGGTTAGAGGGAGATAAATGAGGAAACGCATCCCTTCACTCTGTTCATCTACACAGATGGGGAAAAAATCTTTAAAAATGTCACTTTATGCACATTTATCAACTGTTTGGGTCGTCTATGTAGGGTTACAAATCATAGAGTGTCCATTAATTTTGAAAGAAATGGTTAAGTTTCACTAAAGACAGGTTTCCTCAAGCTGTGTCACCTGGGTGATTAATTATCAAACTAAAATCCACAATAATAGGATAAGTGCATTGATTTTTCTGAAATGTAATGGAAGAGTTTATTAAAGCTGACCTCATTTTGACTTGTCTGGGTTTAGAAACCAGTGACACATTGCCAATTAATTTTATTTATTATATTGTGGACAATTCCAATTAATTGGCTGCATCGATAATGGTAAAAAGGGCAATTATAAAACAGGAGAGAGACGCTCCAGAGGAACTGTGATGCTGATAAAAGTCCTTTATTCCAAGCGGACAAGCCCAAAAAAAGAGCAGCTTTAGCCAACATGCTTAGTATTCTGCTGTAGTTCCTGATTTGATGATAATAAGCACCTTAAAAAAAAAAGCAATACAGTGGTACCTCTACTTACAAAATTAATTCATTGCAGAAGTGGTTTTGTTCCATGAATTTTTCATAAATAGTCGCATTTTACACGTAAAAGACCTGATTCGTTCCAAGGTCCCCAATACTACCCCCTAAACCAGGGATGGGCAAACCATTCCTAAAGGGCCGGTGTGGCTGCAGGTTTTTGTTCCAACCAAGCAGCAGCACACCAGACATGATTCAATTAATCAACTGATCTGGGTTTTCAGTTGATTGGTCAAACTGTGAACTCTTGGTTGGTTGGAACAAAAACCTGCAGCCACACCGGCCCTTTGTGGAATAGTTTGCCCATGACTGCCCTAAACCCTTTAAAAAATATTTTTAAAAAATACCAATTTTGTATAAATTTTGTGTTAAAATTAAAATAAAATTTATATTTTAGATGTAATGTATTAGTGTCAGTGGGTAAATGTGTCGTCACTGACTGAACATTAAACATTAAACCATTAAATGAACCAGACATGTGGGTCATTTTCATCCCAGACATGTGGGTCATTTTCATCCCAGACATGTGGGTCATTTTGACCAGACATGTGGGTCATTTTCATACCATTGTGTTTGTTTTCACCTTCAACACTGTTTGTTGACCCCCCCCCACAATCCAGGGGTGTTTGTTGTTCCTCTGAACCCTCACCTCCACCCTCCATCATCAGATCAGTGAATAATAGTGCAGACTTTTTCTGAAACAACCTCCTCAGTCACTCTACCTCCTACAGTTTCTTTCCCCTTTATCTAAATAAGTAACAGTTTCTCCATCTGGTCGTTCAGTGATGACCTCTGACCTCTGTTTCCATATCACACAGATGCCTTTGGAAGAGCTCGCTGCTTTTAATGCATCGTTCTGCTTCAATATTGTACCGATGATAGACGTGTTTTGGCCATATTCTTTTGCGATATCACTCGACCACGTTCCACTTTCATATTTTTTATCATCTCCTGTTTCACTTCTGTTGATAAGGCAGCTGCTTCTTCTTCTCATTTGGAATCACTTCCTTTGGGCTCATGATGAATAATGAATACGTTCTGTAATAAAGTTTAAATGAACACACTGGGAAAAACTCACCAAACAACAGTAACTCTGTGATGAATGAGGGTCAAAGGTCACCAAGAGCATCATGGGTAGCTCCCTCATAGTCAATGGGATGTAACATATTTACGTACATTACGTAGTTACATACAGAACTGTATTTTTGTCTCGGGGGTTTCAATTTCCTTTCATAAATAGAATTTTTCTTTCGTATTCAGAGACGAAAAATTAAGGTAAAAGTTTTTCTTTATTTGTTAGCTGGGTGTTTCATAAGTAGAGGTACCACTGTATTGTTAAAATTAGTCTTATTATTTAATTTCTTTTGTGTTATTAACAGTGTTTGAACAGATCAAGTTAATCAAATCACATTTGTCAATGTAAACATTTTCGTTGTTTTAACTTTTTTCACACTAAAATATAGAGAAATATTCTGAGTTGACATTATTTATGTATAATTATGTTATTATTTCACTGCTTCGACCCACTTCAGATCAAATTTAGCTAACTGTGGCCCATGAATTAAAATGACTTTGACAACCCTGGTCTAAAACAAACATAAAATAAACCAAATCCCAACAAAAAACATTCATTTTAGAATCATCATTGTTGACACATGTTGGTATATAAGCTCTTCAGTGTGTGTCATGACAGACATGTGTGATATAAAAAACAGGAGTTTCTTCAGGGAAACGAATGTCTCCTGATACTGAGCATCTGTGTAATAGCTTGAATAGTAACTCATTTTGTCAGCGAACAACTTCAAAGTGCATGTATGTACGTGTGAGCGCATGTGTTTGAAAGCTCTGTCAGGCTGTAAAAGCCAACGTAAGGACAGAAAGAGTTAATTGTAGCCTTGAAATCATTAGTAACAACTTGGGAGAGAAACCAGATTCAAGTGTTTAAAAATATCCACCAGTTCCAGATGTGTGCGCTTAAGTGTGCACAAGACTCACTAGTGAAACCTCTGGGAATACATCGGAAATGCACCGAAAAACTTACTGAGACCAACATGAAACAGAAAGAAACGTACAAATGTGATCTTATTTCATCTCACTGTGCAGTACATTCACTTGAGAAAATCATTAGAGGAGAATGTTAGAGGAGGAAAAACTATAAAACCAACAAATAGTTCTATTGTGTACACTGGCTCTCACAGCTGTGCTCTTATTAAAGTCTGTTTTTTCATTATATTGTTGAAGGTTTTATAGTCTATACTGCTGCTCCTTTATGCAGAGCTTGTTTCTGTCTTGTGCTTGTGTGTTTACATGTACATGTAGAAACCAAACAGTTCATTACACAATGACAGATGGCAGGAAAAATGGAACGGCTAACATGCAACTTTAATTAGCATAGTAATAAAATACAGCTCTAAAAATAGATAGAACCATCACCTCTACAGCACTACATGTAGTCATTACTCATTATTAGTTTGGAGTTACAGCTAAAATGTAATAAGTAATATTGTTTGTATTATTTAATCAAAATAATGGCTCAAATTAGTAACAGTGAAAGGTTCGATAATCAGACCCTCCAGGATTTGGCGATTTGCAGCTTCAACGCAAATTCAACCAATCACTGTGACTTTCCCGCAAAATCTGACCAATCAGCTGCTCCTTCCACCTTTTCCTGTTTACTTTACAATACAAAGAAACACGTGTGCGGCAGCAGTTCACATTAGTACTAGTACCAACAGGTGCATTCGGAAGAGTACTTTTACTACAACATTTTTGTCATCCAGATAATATTTACTTGTATTTGTTTGTATTTATTAACACAATAAGAATGAAAACCTGTCCCTCCCTACCCCGACTGAAAACATCCAAAAGTGCTGTCAGCACATTAGCTCAGGGTAAATGTCACAAAGCAAGACATAGTTTCAACAGAAACACTTCTCATTACTTACTGGTTGATGACTGTTTATTAACACCACAAAGAACAGCTGTTTACATTTGGCCCTGGAACTGAGGTGTGCTTCATTTCCTTATGCTGGTGTACTGCAAGGGCGGGTAAACGGTTTAAATCATAGATATTGTAACGACCCCACAATGTTATTGATGTTTGTTTGGTGTGATTGTGACGACAGTAACAGTTTATCTACAATAAAAAGTAGGTGAGACCAACTCTGTGTCCGTTTCCTGGATCCAGTAACAATACAATATATAAACTGAGGAAAAAGTTAGGGGTATGAAATCATCTGGTTGTAGAAGTGGGGGTCTCGCAACACCCCCATCCCTCACAGGTGTTACACCCATACAAATTGTATCATTATTATTATTATTGTATTATATGTGGGCTGATGCTAACTCTGATTTAGTATGTTGCAAACAAAATCATTTGATAGTGTAATTTTTAACCAGGATTATCACAAAAATGTGTGACGTACAAGAAACAGAAGAACCAAGATGCTCTAAATTCTTATTAATTCTATAGTAATTATGTCCCTGAAATAGTGTTGTCAAAAAAAATCGATTTTAGATACTAAATCGATATTGACCCTTGGTATCTAATTAGATACTAAGTTGCTGAAAAATCGATTTTTGTTTTTATGGCGCGTCGTCGCTTTTTTGTAGCGGGTAACGTTAAGAATTGTAAACAGGCATCAACGCGGTCAGCTCTGGCACAGCCGTAATGCCGGCGTGTAAGTTAAAGTCTCTTTTTTTCTCCAGCTGCCTCTGACAGCACACGGGATGACGCCAGTGCGACCACAGACCTATACACTATTTCTATAGGTCTGTGATTGGACCATCCGATGTAACTTTGCTTTTAAAGGCCTCCATATAGTCGAACGTTTATGCGCGCGGGCGGCAGCCAGGCGGTAGCGCATAAATGTTCTGCACTTATATAGTTCTTTTCCACCTTCATGGTGCTCAAAGCGCTTTACATTAGCCTCTCATTCACCCATTCACACACACACTCATACACCAGTAGGTTTCTAAGGTCTATGGTCAGTCCTACTGGGGGCCTAAGCCAGGGTTCAGTGTCTTGCCCAAGGACACTTCGACATGTGGACAGCCAGAGCCGGGACGTGAACTGCCAACCTCTCGGTCATTGGGCGACCCACTCTACCAACTGAACCACAGCCGCCCAGTATCACGTTACCACCACAGAGGCCACCGTGAGCATGTCAGCCTATCATTTTTGACGTGCGCGCTGCTAGTCCCGCAAGGGGTCTGCGGTGGTCACATGATGCAATACGCTGCCGCCCGCGCACATATTCGCTCGACCATAAAGAGGCTTGCAGTTAGCACTGCAGAAGGGCTTGAACAAAAAGATAGGCCTACCTTAACTTACCAAGAGATAGACATGCATTTATTCTGCACCCGCACTCACTACCTTTTTTTAGCAGTCCATGGAGGACATTTTAAAACGAATCCCTCACATCTCCAGTATTGAAATTAGTATCGAGTATTATCCTTAGTATCGGTATCGAGTTGGAAATTTTAGTATCGTGACAACCCTACCCTGAAATGCAGAACATCTGGTTTCGCGTGCACCACCACCGCTGCATAAGGTCTTTCGTGTTAACGCTATAACTTTCAAATGGCCAGAAGGATTTTACTGAATTTGGTGTGCTAATGCTCTAGCATAGGTACAGGAACTAATTAGATTTTGGAAGTCAAACTGTCAAAATGGCTAAATTTTGTCTGGCCCATAACTTTTGACCAGGTGGACAGATTTGCACCAAATACAGGTTGGTCATGCTGTAGGTCTGATACGCTCACAGAACACAGCTGGACCCAAATACAGGACTCTGAGACAGATATAAGTTTATTATTACAATAAGAATGAATTGAAGGGAGTGGTGTCTTGACGATAACCAGGTGTGGGAGGTCACCGATGGCAACCACGGGGCAGGACAGAAGAAATGTCAAAAACGTGTCGGGTCAAAAACAGGAATCCAGCATAAAGGGAGCAAACCCAAAATCATTACGGTGTACCAGATGGAGGGTCAGAACCGTAGATCAGAGACCGATGGGGGTTGAGTGAACTCAGCATCAGGGTCAGAAACAGGGTCTAAGAACCAGGATCCAGAAAAAACATTATGTACTTAAGTACATAATGTGAGTACTTTGAGCACCTCTGGGTTAGGGTTAGATGTGAGGTTGTGGAAACACTTTCGATTTTCGAATAATATTTGTTTAGTTTCTAGTGAATTTCAAACAGTGTTTTGGACCAATAGTCACATCGCTCCTGTACTTTATATATGAATTTTATCTGATGATTTCAACTCTTTTTTCTCATAATTCTGCATTTTTTTTATCTCATTATTACTGTATCTCATTATTTTGTCTTTCTATCTCACAATTTAGACTTTTTATCTCATAATTATGCATTTTGTAAATCTCACATATGACCTTTTTTATGTCATAATGATGACGTTTCATCTAAATTGTGACTATTTTTTCCCATTTTTTCCAAAATTTCCTGCCCATACCCACAAAACTGAGCATCTGTGACCTGATTAAACACTTTGTCTTCTCAGTAACTCACTTTTAAAGGCTTTAGTTTTTTGATACTTATGAAATTTTCTTGTTTTATTTCTTCGATGGCAAATAATAATAATAATAATAATAATAATAATAATAATAATAAGAAAGAAGCAATTAAACTTTTTACTTTATTATAATTGAGAAGTTGTACTTTTTTACTTTTACTTCAGTAAAGGAGATGAATCAGTACTTCTACTTTTACCAGAGTATTTTTTCACATAAGTAGCTGTACTTCTACTTAAGTACATAATGTGAGTACTTTGACCACCTCTGGGTCGGGGTGGATTTGGGGTCATTGAAACACTTTTGATTTTCCAATAATATTCAAATAGTTTCTAAGTAAATTTTGAATATTGTTTTGGACCAGAAGTCACATCCCTACTTTATATATGAAAAAAAAAAAAAAAAACATTCATTGACAGCGCCCCCTATAGTTGTTTTAATTTTCTAAAGCTCTGTGGCGTCCCTCATGTCGTTACATCCTGGTCTGTGATCTACTGCAGTCGAACCCAGACCTGTCACTACGACAGGAAGCAGTAGTGACAGTGCTGCTGCATAATCCAGTCTGTGTCTCAGTCATTACTGAACAGCTGTGGCCTTTAATTCTGTCCAACATTTGAGTCAGTGTGTTTGTGTAGTTAGTGTCACAGCCAGTGTGTGTGTACTTGTATTTCTATCTTTATGGGGACATTAATATGTTTACACAGTCACACCATGGGGACCTCTGACACGATATGGACCAAAATGCAGGTCCCCACAAGGGTTAAATATAAATAAAGTTCCCCACTTATAAAATAGAAATGATGTGGCCCTATGAATATATTAATTTGTTTTTTTCTGGAAGTCCCCATAAAGCACGAAGGAAAAGTGAAACATGTATTTTTCAAAGTTTTGAAGATGTGCTGACTTTTTATTATCACTATTGTTATGTTTTAATTATTATTGTTAATGTGATTTATTCAATTGTTTTTACACTTTTTAAATTCTTTTCATTTCTATTTTATTTTTTAATTAAAATATTATTAGTAATTTTATTTAGAATTTTTAAAATATACATATGTATTTTTTCTATTTAATAATTTATATATATATATATATATATATATATATATATATATATATATATATATATATATATATATATATATATATATATATATATATGTATATATATATATATATATATATATATTTATGTATATATATATTTATGTATGTATGTGTGTATGCTCACTACCCAATGGCTACCTACAAGTGATGAATATAAACTTGGTCCTCATCATGACACATGGAAACGTGTGTGTGTGTGTGTGTGTGTGTGTGTGTGTGTGTGTGTGTTCAGGGTCACTTCCATTATCATGAGAAATACTGTATCCCTGACAGAGATAAGAGGGAATTTGTTTCCATGACTACAAATTGAAATTTCTTGCGTCAACAAATACAGTGATGTCAATGGAATTTTTTTTAATCGTAATTGTGCGTCAGTTTGTGGAAACTGTCAGAAAAATAAGGTGGTATTAGAAAAGCCATTACACGTGAGGACAGATTTTTCATATCCAAGTGTTGTAACATTCACACACTTGCATTAATAACTTTGGTTCTACTGGAAGGTATGAAGAAGAATAATAAGAATACTTTTATTATTTGTTTTTTTTTTACTCAAAAATGTGTTACATATAGCAGATAAAAACAGATGCCAACGCAGTAAAAATGGATAAAAACAAACGCTAACACAGTACAAATGGATTAAAAACAGAAGTTAACACAGTAAAAATCTAAAATGATCACATAAAAAGATCACTATTGCACATAAAAAGATCATATTACACAATCGTGACAGCCCTAATTAGTTATTTTTTTTATTTAACTGTTTGAAAAAAGTTTATAAAAACAAAAACCAACCCAGTAAAAATGAATAAAAACAAAAGCTCGGTAATTACACCTTTAAATCAGTGTTTGAATCACTAATGCAGTAACTGTCCTTGTGTTTCTGTAGGAGAGCCGGAGTTTAAGTACATCGCCAACATGCACGGTAACGAGGCGGTGGGCAGAGAGCTGATCATCTACCTGGCCCAGTACCTGTGTAACCAGTTCCAGCAAGGCAACGAGACCATCATCGACCTCATCCACAACACCCGCATCCACCTGATGCCCTCCATGAACCCAGACGGCTTTGAGAAGGCTGCCTCACAGGTACACATGACGACACAAACACGCTAACAACAGGAGCCACAGCGGACGGGTACGAGAATATTTCCCAGAATACACTGCAAATCATTTTTAAAAAGTGCCGGCATCTACGAAAGAAGTACATAAATGTAGTATTTACGTTGTGATAACTGTTTTATTGTATAACGTTTGACTTTCCTGCCGTGTGTAATGGTCATTTTCTCCATAAAACACACATGAAAAATAAAAGCAAACGTAGAGTAATCGGTCGATGGCACTTCTCTGATTCAGATATTAGTAAAAATATCCACATGTTCCAGCAGAACGAGATAACTACAGCTGCAGACATGTTGGTCAGCTGTCATTTTTGGTTACGTGTTTTATTTTTATTGCAATAAACAGAGACAATTACATGATCATGTGACAGGAAAGATGCGAGCAGGTGACGGATTGATTTGAAAGTGTTTTTATTGGTTTTTAAGAGTCTTAATGGTTGTGGTTCTGCTTATTTATTGGATCTGCTTTTAACATATGAGACCTCTCAGACCCTCAGGTCCTCAGGTAGTAAGCTTTTAATTGTCCCTATGTAACCGGTGGTGTCCGACTCTGCGTTGTGTGTATTTATATTAAATAAGACCCGCATGTAACCACTTGGGAGACGGTCTTTATCCTGACAGAAAACACATGAATCCCTCGGTCAGTGAATCCACGAAACACACGCCCCTAAACAGACCAAATTATACATTAATATGAATTGATAAAGTTTGAAAATAGCCAATTAACCCAAACTAATATTTTAGAAGCCGAAACAGGAATTTAGGAAATTACATGGCTGCTTACCTCCTCCACACACATCCAGAACAAAAGGAAGGAGGTAAGGGCGCGAAAATACCTAATATATTAGGCGGTGTCGCACCATAAAGTGCACGGTGGAAACACACAAACACAAAGAGGTTCCACATCTTAACACTTGTCTTTTAGCTCTGTCAGCGTAAACTAAAAACAAACAAAAATAATTTTGTGTAATTATAACCATGACATACCCCCGTTGCTGCAACATAATTGACCCTGTTACACCTAGAGTTACCACTAAAACACATGGTGAGGCCTCATTCAGTTTTTATTTCCCCAAACTATGGAACAGTCGACCTGAGGGTCTGAGGTCCACTGCAAGGGTTTGTATTTTTAAAGGTAAAATGAAAACCTACCATTTTAACTGAGCTTTTAGTAAAATTTTACTCTTAACATTATTTCATTCTGATATTTTATGTATTTACTTTCATTTTATTACTGTTATTTTTTTTACGTATTTTTTCTATTCTTTTTAACTCTGTAAATCTTTTAAATTGTTCCTACAATTGGGGGATAATGGGGGGTCTGGGGTAAAGCAGTTTGTGCTACATGCACCATGTATGAAAAGTGCTGTAGAAATAAAGTTTGATTAATTGATACTAGTTAATAAGTGATAAGAGTGTAGTTATCAACAATAGCAACAACGAAAAAATAAATAAATATACAAACAAATAGGACAAGAAGAATATAAGTCAAATAATATTTAGAAGTTTAATGTTCTGCCTATGTACAAATGTTAAAGAGTTGAAGAGAGAGGCACTTTCTAAAATAAAAACATTAAAGATGGGCTTATTATTTAGTCATTTCTGCCTATGAATGAAGAACTTAGTTTGTAAAATATAAATATGTAATAAAATTTAAAAGATGAATCAGCAGGATTTTCATATTAAAAGAAAATATCTTTAAGGGTGAACATATGATGTCTGCTGTAAAAAGATAAAAACTAAGGTCTGGAAGAAATTGTTAAACAATATTACAATCAAAAAATAAATGTAGAAGTGTTTGATCATCATTATTACAAAAACAACAGTTCACTGTATTCATATTTGGTTTAGTAACAACTGGCAGAGCGACGTAGGGGAGAGTTGAAGGGGTGTCCCAATTCATAGGGGTTGATTTTCCAGCCCTACGCCTTATGGAGCGACCATTTGAAGGGGTAGGGGTACGGGGTAGGGCTAAGGGGTGACATGAGATTCAGACTCTGACTCACCCTCTGGTTCCTGCTCAGCCTGGAGAGATCAAGGACTGGTTCGTGGGCCGCAGTAACGCACAGGGGGTGGATCTGAACCGTAACTTCCCTGATCTGGACCGGATCATCTACATCAACGAACGAGAGGGAGGAGCCAACAACCACCTGTTACAGAACATGAAGAAGGCTGTCGACGAGAACACTAAGGTACGTTTTTTATCTAACAAGTCCCTTTAAAAGAGCAAAACCACAATTGATTTATTGACATGTTACACATACAGTAACATTGATCAAAGTCTTAATAAAAGAAAAAACAGTAAAGATGCAGGAAAAGCCTAGACCACCTGGTTTAAAAGCCTCCACCCAAAACACAAACATTACAAAAGTTATGACACTTCCATAATCAATACAGATTCAAAATACGAATAAAAGACAATAAAAATATAAACTATATATATGTATATGTACAGCTCCTACATTAATAAATTACATATGAATCTTATTTCAATATTTACTATCATTCGTTTATTCGTTTTTCAAAATAAAACAAAAATTAAGACAATGAAAAAACAAGTAATTTCTTCATTATTTGTTTCCAAAACCAAAATGGATAATGATGCAGTTTTTCAGTTTTCCTTTTTGTATTTAAATGAATAATGAAAAAAATGGATAACGGCCATTTTCCTTTTATCCAATTTTGATCTGAAGTAAGTTGAGTAAACTGGAAATGACCTTTGACCCTTCAGTGACAAAGATGTACACCTATGTCCTGTTTGGCTGTGGCTCAGTTGGTAGAGGGGGTTGCTCAATGACCGAGAGGTTGGTGGTTCGCATCCCTCCTTAGTCTGTCCACATGTTGAAGTGTCCTTGAGCAAAGACACTGAACCAGTAGAACCTTAGAAACCTACTGGTGAATGGGTGAATGTTAAGTGCTTTGAGCACCATGAAGGTGGAAAACAACTATAGAAGTTTACTTAATTTGCTTCGGCTCAAATCTGGATAAAATGGGAAACAGCCGTTATCACTTTTTTTTTTTCATTATTCATTTAAACACAAAAAGGAAAACTGAAAAAATGCATAATTATCCATTTTTTTCATTTTGGTTTTGGAAACAAATAATGAAGAAACAAGTTGTTTTTTCATTGTCTTATTTTTGGTTTTATTTTGAAAAACAAATGAATGAATGACACATGGATTTAGTATTTTAACTTACATATGAAACAAATTAAATATGAACAATAAATATGTAGCTTGATTTGACGATGGGTTTATAAAAGAGGAAAGTGTCTTTAAACTTATATGTAGCTGAACAATTTTCTTAATCAGGTTTTTTAAAGGTTACCTGTACAAACACCTGTTTATACACTTTCTAATGACATTATCTGTTGTATTAACTGTTGTATTCAGCTTTTCCATTCAGCATTTGCATGACCCATATATAGCCTTTGACCTGGTAACCTGTCCTGAACTAAAGATCTGTCCCTGGGGTATTAGAGCTTCTGTAATTGGCTGTTGTGTCACATACAGACTGTGTCACCAACTACAAACATACAGGGAAGTAGCACGTTATGCTTTCTAACAAATGAACAAAATCAAACTTAAAATATGTCATTTTTGTCTGAAATGTCTTTTTAAATATTGGCTTTCCTCAAAAATCATAATGAGTATCTAGTTTATTACGTATAGGTACCCCCCCCCCCCATCACTGCTGGACATATACAGAAAGCGCTGCATCTGCAGGGCGTTGGCCATCCTCAAACATAATCAGCACCCTCCTCACAGCCTTTTCTCTGTGTTGCCATCAGCAAAAACAGTCGGGAACATCTGCTGAAACACCAGCAGACTTTTAAACAGCTTCTTCCCTCAGACCAGGGGAGTCAAACTATGGTCCTGGAGGGGCCGGTGTCCTGCATGTTTTAGATATTATCCTCTTCCATCATACCTGACAGTCTTTACATCATTATCAATACGATCTGAAAAGGGCCAGAACAGTAAAATAATAACAGTGAAAAGAGTAAAAATGACATTATTACTAGTGCAGAGCGCGTAGAAAATGTGATTGTTTGCTACTAATGTGTTGTGGAAGTGGATGAAATGAATTAAACTCTTATTATTATCATCATTATTATTATTATTATTATTATTATTATTATTATTATTATTATTATTATTATTATTATTATCATTATTATTAAGTGAGCAGCACATCTCATGTCACCAGTTGATGAATTCACTTACATGGTCATGGTCCAGTATCTGCACAGTAGGCTAGTGCTATTAGCACAGTGCTAGGCTAATGCTATTAGCACAGTGCTAGGCTAATGCTATTAGCACAGTGCTAGGCTAATGCTATTAGCACAGTGCTAGCCTAGTGCTATTAGCACAGTGCTAGGCTAGTTAGCTCTTCACAGAGGCTTTAGTAAACACTGTCACCAAGTGCTTCATTAGATCAGTCGTATTCCAGCCTTTACATATAAATATATTTAACAGCTGTAGCATATGGAAGCATCTGGAACTTCCTGTGAACTGTAACCGTACGTTTCACCTTTGACATGTTGTCTGCACCGCTGCTTATGTGCGCTACCATGTGTGTGTGTGCTTCCATTGAACAGAGGAGAGAGGGCATAATTAAACAGTTGAATATAGACAAATTCACCTTAGCTTTCGGTTTGGTTCCTACCGTTAATGTTTACCTTGGTTTCATACCTATACTGACTTTCATTAGCCACAGGGATCTACACTAACTTTTGGCACTGGCTGCGCCTAACTTTTTCCTTAGGTGTTTTCTTAGGCATTTAACACTGCACTTTTACAGGTTCTCTTTTTTCTTTTTTCTTTTTTTTTATCATTGTCCATACAGACAATACTGATTTGTAAATGATTAATCAACAACTTTGATAACGTAAAGTTGTTTATTTGGAACACAGGTCTACAAGAAAGATTAGAATGGACTGAAAAGTGCTTTTGTTTAAAGTGATTCACTGAGCTGAAATTTACACTGAAAACATCAGAAGATTTTTTTAAATTTTTTTTTAAAGAAAGAAATTCTAAATTAAAAGTGCAAGTGTCTTAAAAACTCCAAACTGAACATCTCAGTATCTGAAAATCTGAACAGCTCCATCTTATGGACCATCCTCACTGCAATCACATGACCCTCAGCTGTACTGACGTCATTCACTGTGTGTGTGTGATGCACGTGTCTGCACGCGTGTCTGTCGTTAGCATATAGCCGTTAGCCTATAGCCGTTAGCATATAGCTGATCCAAGTGTATGTTTGACAACTAATTACAACATTATTAAAACGTACTTGGCGACTAGTAGAATTACAGACATTATTTTACCCAAGGGCTGGTCACACCAGGGCCACATCTAGAGCCCCGACTCAACTCTCTCGCTGGGTTTCTGTGTGTGAGCGAAAATGACAGAGTCATGTTGGGGCCTGACGCAGCTGTAGCCAAATCAGGGGGTGGGACTTGGCAATGCTAGAAAGAGCAATAGAATGACTTTAATATGTTTGTTGTTGTATGTCGTTGGTGTGAAACTGCACTGCAATCCACCATAGTACTGGAAAGACAGCCTCCAAATGTTGGATCCTTTGGTGGAGTTGTGGGGGTGTTAGGAGTTCCACAGACAGACATTTGCTAAATTATAAATAAAGTTTACATCTATAATGCTTCCCTCAAAATGTGAAGAACATCAACAACTTGACAGAAAAACAAGTGTGATTTTAACAATTTACTTTTTTTATTTTATTTATTAATTTATTTTTAATCAATTATTGTATTTAATTATTTCAGCTACAAGAAATTTGATCCTGAAACGTATGTTCTGTGTCGATCACTAACCTGTTTGACTGTTAGCATCAGCACCACACAGCTGTTGTAAACATATTCCTGAATAGTTTTCCATATCGCAATATATATTACAGGGTAAAAAAAAAAGTCCTACTAGAAACCTCATTTTTTTCTTTTGCACCTGCACTAAGAAATGATGAATAATAAACCTTTGGACAGTGTTGAATGACGGTCAGAATGCGTCCACTCACTCTGAATATGCGTCGTCAGGTCATGGAACTCTGACACCAAACAACAATGTTAAGCAAAGTAAAGCAGTGTGTCCGCTAGTACTACAATGTCAGTCATTCAAGTTTATTGATTTACATTTGATGACATTAGGACACTTGAGGACAGAGGACTGTGTGTACCAGGACTGTCTGCACAGAATAGGACTTGACTGTTTGTCTTCTATTACATTCCTGCTGAGTCTTAACAGCTTATGTGACTTGTCACTTACATTGACTTGGATCCAGTTCTTGACACTAATTACAAAATAACCTGGAACTGAAAGAACAGGAAGTAGAAAATCCCCTTTTACCCAGTTTAGTAAGTGCCTGCTTTTGTTCAAATTATAATATAAGTGTACGTTCTTGGATTAAAAACCATAAACACTTGTGTTTTCTAATGTGGTTTTTAAAATGCAACACTTTGAAAAAAATCCAAATCTTGAAGTTCTTTTTTTTTTTCCATTTCTAAAATAAGACATAATCACAGAAACAGTAACTTTGTACTAATATATGTGACCCTCCAGCACTAAACCAGTCACTTGGGTCAAATTTCATAAATTCATATTTTATATTTATCTTAAACTTTATTAAAAATGTTTGTGTGACACTAATTCAACCAATCAGAGGCTGTTTATCAACATCTCCATAGCAACAAGGGCTTTAGTTTAGTGCAGAAGGCTTTGTTCTGAGGCCTCCTATTGGTTCAAATCTATAATTCTGTAGATTTCTATTTAAGGGTTGTCTAGAGGGAATCCCCATCTTTCCAACGGTACCAAACATGACGGGGAAATACCTAACGCCAGCGCCAAGGAAAGTCGTGTTTGGAGTCGATTTGTCTTAGTTTTAGACTTAATTACTGTCAGAGTCAGTTGTTGTTCTTCCTAAAAGACATGATTTGAAGAAGTTACGTTAGGAATTTAACAAACACTCATAGTTAGAAGTGTTCAGGAGACATTTTACTGGGATTTTATGGATACATTTGAAATTCGATAATTTTAACCCATATTTGAGGCTATAGTTAGAAATTCTGGTTTAGTGATGGAGGGACACATATAAGAACTTATTTTTTGATGATAGGAATTAAAAACCTTATTTCAAGAAATGTTACCAAGATCATTTTTACTGGTTTTTGTTTTTTTGCTTGAATTAAGCAGAAAAACAATCTGCCCATGGAACAAATGAATATTATCTTGATAAGATGTTTGATGTTCAAGCTCTATTGTCTAAAAATAAGATCTTATATCTCACTAGAAACTTAGTCCTTTCTAATTAAATTTTATTTTAAGTGTGATTTTGACTAGAAATGAGAAAAATACACTTTAGATTTTTGTCCACTGAAGGAACCAGACTTACTTTCCTTTTTACTTATTTCTAGAGGAAGCTGACCAGTGATTACTTAGGTCCTTAATATTTTCAATCAAATAATAATATAAAAAGTGCATGCATGTATTGCTTCATATTCATATGTAATTTCTTAAATGCTGTTCTTGCAGCTGGCTCCTGAGACCAAGGCCGTGGTCCACTGGATCATGGATATCCCTTTTGTGCTCTCCGCTAACCTGCACGGAGGAGACGTGGTGGCCAATTATCCATATGATGAAACCCGCACTGGTATGAACCTGCACACACAGCAGCATTTCAACTATATATATGTAAATGGTAAATGTTCTGCACTTATATAGTTCTTTTCCACCTTCATGGTTCAAAGCTCTTTACATTAGCCTCACATTCACCCATTCACACACACACTCATACACCAGTAGGTGTCTAAGGTCAAAGGTCAGTCCAACTGGGAGACTGAGGCCCTGTCCCATTTCTCCCCCTAACCCTAAAATTTCCCCTAACCCTAGATTTTGCGCGTTCATGTGTAGGGGTAGGGTGTCCCATTACCTAGGGGAGCAAGTGGGAGTGCGATTTTGCCCTTAAAATCAACCCTTAAAATGTAGTGAGGTTGGTTACGGACTTTGTTTTGAGTGGAAGATGAAATTACCCATGATGCACTGCGAGCTCAGCGAGCCGACTGATTTCTGACAACAAAAATGGCGGCCGCAGCTGGAGGAACTGGACCGGTAATGTTACCTTGTCAAGCTAGCGGTAATGCTAACGTTAATGTTATAAATCGCCAACTATTGAAGAAAAAATACATCCAAATATTTAAATAAATCAACATACCTGAGACAAGACTGAAAGGCAAAGTAGACGGCGAATGCGTCTTCTGTTTGCCGCATTTCTTCTCTGCGCATCCCGAAGGTAAATAAACAGAACCAACACAACAGGTAATACAGCTGGGACCGCCATTTGTCCTCCATGTAAATAGTAGTCAGCTGCTGTCAGTCTCGCGGAGGGGTGGTTTCATATTTGGCGGGGTAGACTTGTCAGCGTGTGACGTCAGCACGTTTGTTACGTTCACTTGGCGAGTGGTGTCCCATTTTCAGGGGGAATTATTTCCCCTTGATGAGTGGAATTTACTTTTTAGGGCACTTAAAACCAAGTGGAAGTTTTAAGGGGGACAAATGGGACGGGGCCTAAGTCAGGGTTCAGTGCCTTGCCCAAGGACACTTCAACATGTGGACAGCCAGAGCTGGGACACGAACCGCCAACCTCTTGGTCATTAGGCGACCCACTCTACCAACTGAGCCACAGTTGGTAGAGTGTATGTACTCACAATCATGTCAAAAAATAACTAAAATGAATTTTCCTTTAAAAAAGGTTAGATACATTTACTAAATTAATTTAAGAACTACCACTAAAGTATCACTGGGTCTTTATGGGTTAAAGGATGTTTCAAACTCCTAATCTTATTACCTAAAGCTCACAGTAAGTGTCACAAGTTAACAGTGTTGTTACAGGTGTTCAATTAAAGTGTAGTGTTGTAAAATTAGCTTGTAGCTACATCTGTTGTGTGCACTGTCCCTGTCAAATAACTAAATAAATGAAACAATAAGCATGTTTGTTCTTTTTTCCTTCTCCATCGCCCTCTTCAGGCTCCACCCACGAGTACAGCGCCAGTCCAGATGATGTGATGTTCAAGTCTCTGGCCAGAGCTTATTCTGTTTACAACCCAGTCATGTCAGACCCAGACCGACCCCCCTGCCGCAAGAACGACGACGACTCCAGCTTCAAAGACGGCATCACAAACGGAGGTGCCTGGTACAGCGTTCCAGGAGGTAAGACGCAAAAAAAAACCTCTGGTTGTCGTGATGATCATCAGGTGAAAATATGTTTAACTAATATGATTGGCGTGGCCTGTGTTAGCATGACACAAACCACTACAGTGGTAGACTGTCTGCCCTAGAGATGCAAGGCTGACATATGTGACCCACCACCACAAAACCAGGCATAAGTCGCGCTGAGCCGTTCAGAGCTACAGCCAAATTTAGGGTGGAAGGTGATTTGTTATTAGTGTTTACACCTTATCAAAAAACGGTACCTTAACACCTCTATGTTCACTTCCTGTGGTCATTACATTGAAATCCAATCAATAAAGGTGTTTATTGAGTCAATTATTTAAGCGGCGACAAAAGTTCAGGTATTGCTGAGCAAAGACAAAGACGACTTCCACCTCTTTTCGCCGAACAAAACGATCTCCGTTCCGTGGGTAAACACCCAAGTGTTTGGTACGAGGTAAAAGCTTATATTGAATGTTCTGTCCAATGGTGTAAGCCAAATGATTATAATACGTCACACTTCTGTCCTATTATTATAATATATAAAACTTCTGTGACATGTCCATCAGAGTGTCCTTTAACATCTGTCAACAATTTGTGTCAATCGGATACAAATTATTATGCGTTGCTAAGGACTTCCTACCCCAAAACAGTCCAAAACTTTAACGGACAATATCTAAAAATATGCAAATTGTAAAATATGTCCAAATGTGGATATTAAAATGACCATAACTTTGGTTCTACTTGTGATAGAAACATCATTTTTTCACCATCTTAAACCTTAGTTTCCACTCTACCAAGATACACACATAACTCTGTTTGGATTTACACACACTTATGCCTGGTTTACTGGTGGTGGGTCACATATATTTTCATCTGCATCTGCTTCTTATAATCTCTATCCATTTGCATGAATGATTTTCCCTCCATTTTCAGATCCACCATCCACTGATATAGTTTTTATGTCTAATGAAGATGCCTCGACTGTTAGGACTATGCCTATGATCTTTTTCAAACGGTGTAGTTCAGTAGTTGTCTATATCTTGCCAGTAAACTGGAACCTTTGTCAAAAAAAAATCACTAACTTAGAGAGGTTCCAAAATTATCTCCACCCACAACGTGAACACGAGCAGGTAAAACCTTAGTGTATGGTGTTGAATAAACTGTTTTGACTTCCTACCATGTTTGTTTGTTTGTTTGTTTGTCAACAGTAATCTCTTGTCTTTATGAATTTTACACTTTTTTCCGACCCTTTTGTAGGAATGCAGGATTTCAACTACCTCAGCAGTAACTGTTTTGAGATCACTCTGGAGCTCAGCTGTGACAAATTCCCCAACGAGGAGACGCTGAAAACCTACTGGGACCAGAACCGCAACTCTCTTGTTAACTACATTGAACAGGTGGGTAGTTCATGTACCGTAGTGGACAAAGGTTTTCACACACCCCATAAAATTTGACACAATTTTCCAGAACAACCAGGTTCTGTAACAGTTTTATTCTACACTCCATAAGACTGAAACATAATTCCTTTATACATATGTCTGCAGAGTGTGTGGATATAGATGTGTGTGGTGGTACAGATGTGTATATATTATAGTTTTTAGTATAGTTTTTAAGTATTTATTGGACTGTTTTTTTTTTATTCTGATTTTATGATTGATTTATTATGTCCAATGGCGACACTGAATGTGCACTATGGTGGATATTTGTGACAATAAAGTGGCTATTGTATTCTATTCTAATATTATTATGACATATTTGTGGAAAAATATTTTTTTGTGTTTCAAAAGATGTGGCTGCATCTAACAAACGGATGCAAATGACTTATTGTTTTTGATTATTTATGAGGAAAAAAAATGTTGACAGTTTTAACATGTTATGTCCTGGATGTTTCTTTTGCTGAAATTTTAACCTGGACAGAACTGAGCATGTGCAGAAGGAGCATGTGGGTTTGGAGAAGGGAACATTAATGGGCAGATTTCAGTGATTTAAAGGGATTATGCAGAGTAAAAAATAAGTTTATCTTATTTTTTACATGATTGGGAGTACATACATATATGGTGGTACCTCAGTTTACGAGATTAATTCGTTCCAGAAGTGTTTTCGTTCCATGAATTTTTTGTAAATGGTCACATTTTACATGTAAAAGGCTCAAAAGGCAACTGAGTTAGAAATAGGACAAATTTAAACTGCTGGGACCAGATTTCACTACTAGTTCTCTTACTTTTTATTTTATTATTTTTTCTTTAATTTTGCTCCATTTGTGTATTACTTTCTTCATATTACTAATTATTTTGTCAGTTTATTATTAATTTTTGTTCATTGTATTGATGAATTTGGCCAATTTTGTTCATTTTGTTGCTTATTTTAAGTCTTTTTTACTGTGGAACAGCTAAAGTTTCAGGAGTTAAAGGGTTAAACTGAATCATGTGGAAGAAGGGGTTATCTGAAATATGCAGGACACCAGCCCTCGAGGACTGGAGTTTGACACCTGTGCTCTAAGCAGACGTCCTTCTCTCTACTTTTAAACTTATGCAACATTTTAAACACCTTCTTTTGTTTGTAGGTTCACCGTGGTGTTAAGGGCTTCGTGCGTGACCTGCAGGGTAACCCTATTTCCAACGCCACCATCTCAGTGGAGGGTATCGACCATGACATCACCACAGGTATTTAGTGTAAAGTCACTGTGTACTATTGACCATAAATGTGTCACTCCACTGCCCTCTGTGTATACACCATTAAAAACATTAAGGAACTAGTTCCATCTAGTGGTCAAACTAGATAATAGAACATTTTTGTCAATATATAAATAATTTAGATACTTTAGTAAAGTAAAAGTAATAACAGTAAATACTCCAGTTCTGCTTTCAAAATGTTTTAGTAAAATAATAAGTTTATGTGAAACATGAAATAAAAATAGTCATTGTGCAGAATAATGTTACTTATCTTATATACCTTATTTTAAAGGATATTTTAAGATAAATGTTCTAAATATTTTATATATTATATATAAATATATTTTCACTCTTTCAATTTGGTTCCATTGGCACCTTTTTTTAATTCAAGATTTTTTTTTACTTAATTCAGGGGAAAAAAATCTGTCAATGAAACAAGTGAAAATTGTCTTGGTAAGATTAATAAGGTCTTGAAATAAGATTTTCCAGATCTATTGCCTAAAAATAACTTTTTATATCTGACCAGAAACTTACTCTTTAGGTGATTCAGGTCTTATTTTAAGTGTGATGAAATGTTTGGACTAGAAATCTGAAAAATACACTTTGTAAAATGTTGATTAATTTTTTTCCAGTGCTTGTGGTTTTCACTGGTCAGAAAGGAAATGTAAAAAAAAAAAACTACAATGATGTTACACCTGATTATATATTATTTTTTAAACTCAGTTTTTGGTGTACATGACTTGGTAGTGTGTGTTTTATATTTTATATTACACTATGTACCCCCCCCCCCCCCCAATGAAGTATGAGATTTAGTGGTGATTTTTAGATTTTATTCCATCAATCTTCAAATCTACCGTAAAATCTAGGGAACACAAAAATATACATATATGTGATCAGAAAGGACTTACATTTCTTATTCTAAAAATAACAACAAACTCAACTGAAACGTTAGTGACAACCGTTAGCCTAGCTTGCTAGATTTCAAACTAATCAATTACTAACTGTAATAATGTGTTCTAATACATTTAAATGAAGCATAAACACCGTGTGCTTCTTCAGAGGGGCAGCCAATCCCAAATAAATTAAATTATTATTAATTTATTTTGAGGAGAACCTGCCTTTCCCACCGTTCTTTCGCCGTACTGCGAGGACAGGAAGTCACTCTACAAAATAAAAGTCTGTTTATCTCTGAACCGGAAGTTACTTTTTATAGCACAATATAAACCAAGAATAAAAAGATTGCTGAAGTGAACTTAACTGTACTCAGGGTTATTTACACACTATATCACTTTCTTACAAGTATCACAACATATATTTCCATAAAATTTTACTGTAAATCTTCAGTAAAGTACCTCAGTTTGTCGTGTCCACCACTGATTACTTGTATTTATAGACAATTTTTCATTCTATTTCTGTCTTTATACTGTGTCTTGTTGCCTTCATGTATTAAAATAGACTTTAAATGTTCTGTAGCTAAAGATGGAGATTATTGGCGCCTTCTGGCTCCAGGAAACTACAAAGTGGCAGCTTCTGCCCCAGGATACCTGACTGTGATCAAGAAGGTGGCTGTTCCCTACAGCCCTGCCACCAGGGTAAGAACACTCACCACTCACTATAGAATACAATAGAATGAGTGAGAACAAAAATAGACGGTTTGGAATACTGGGGGGGGGTTTGTGGTTTTTTGCTTTTACTATTTACAAAAATTGTGACGAATTTGTTTTATTCATTATTTATTTTTATTTTGGCCTAGTAAGTGCTTTTTGGTGTTCACTCAGGTGTCAGAAAGCATTTGAAATAATTTAATTTTTTAAATTTATTTTTGTTAAAGAGCCCAAAACAAAACCTACTGGGCCAAAATTAAATTTTACTTTCATTAATTTCATTTTATTTTATTTGGTATAGTCGGACAATGTACATTAATGAACATATCTGTAAATGCCCCCAATTGTAGCTAAAACGCTCATATACATTGTCAGTCCCTCTGTGATAAAAATAAACAACAAATAATCACAAAAAAAATTACCATACGTACAAACACTTAACAAAATTAACATTAACACATGCAGAACAGGCAGTATAGGTGAGAACAACCAAACATGTTCAGTTCACAGTTTATGTTCAACATCTTAAATCTATTATTAAACATTTTCAATGCCTTCAACTTTAACTCTTTGACTTTTTCTGGTATTCAACTTGTTTTGACCCTAAAAACAAAACCAAACTACTGAATAAAGGAACACAAACACATTCTCACAGCAGCACATTTACCTGAAATAATGTCTTTGGAGTTAAAGGGTTAACTCATCTAACTATTGTTAGTTTTTATCTATGACATTAAGCTTTTTTTAACTGTAGTTAACACACACACACACATACACACACACATATATATATATAACTGTACTGAACAGGTTTGTGCTTGTTTTATAAAAATTACTTTAAAAAATGTAGAGCAGTGTTATCAGAGGAACTCATTTATTAAAGGGATTATCTGTAGTAAAATTAATTTTAGCTAATTTTTTTTTGATGATTGGGAGTAGATACATATAAAATATAAAATCACACCATTTGGATGAACATTGAGAAATTTAGATTTTGCTGTTTTGATCCAAACTCTTCTAAAGTTTAAACATCATCACACTTCAGTGGTAGTAAGTAGAGGGTCCCTAAAGACAAAGCCAAGTGTCCTCAGGTCTTCATGTCCTCAGATAGTGTGTCCACAGTTACTGTCCTACACACATGGACCTGTGGGTGCAGGAGTCGTCTTCAGGAGGAAGACGGTAATAGTAGTTACACGCTCTGGAAATTCATTATTTCGTTGCATTCTCTTTTATAAACCTAGTCCAGTATTTCATTCTAAATGTAAATAAAGCTGTATGCAACAGCAAAGCTTAGTCTACTAACAGGCTGTTGTTTTTAAAAAAGAATGCAATGAAATTGTGGATTTCCAGAGCGTCTAACTCTGCACTGGACAAAAAAGACACGTCCTAATCACTTCCATGTTAACACAGTTTGGATCAAAACAGCAAAATCTAAATTTGTCAAATGGTGTGATTTTAATGTCAACTACATATATGGACGAACAATCACCTAAAAATGAACTCAAATGAAGAGGTCAACTCACTGAAATGATTTATTTAGAAGTGGGATGTGAACTTCCTGTGGTTCTGTCTCAGGTGGACTTTGAGCTGGAGTCTCTGATGGAGAGGAAGGAGGAGGAGAGGGAGGAGCTGATGGACTGGTGGAAGATGATGTCAGAGACACTGAACTTCTAACTGGAAACCGATGGGACCGTCCGCACATCGATGTAATATATTCAACATTCTGTGTGCTCGTCCACTCTTAAAGGATATATTGTCTCTTTTTTTTTTTTTTTTGTTCTCTTTCAGTTATTATTTTAATTGAATATATTGTTTATTAATGTTAAAAGTTTGCCTCATACTCCTGTAAATTGTTTGGAAAAACCCTGCAGACACACAATCTAACAAACTGACTGACACACGCAGGCAGGAGGAAGAAGTTGCTGGTCGTTCGGTGGCAGTGAGATCGGTGTTTTATTTCTGTGGTATTGTGTTCTTTATCGTACATGTGATTGATAAACCATGGCACCCATCTATATAACAAAAGACAGACTGAGTAACTGTTAGTAAAATGACATGTTTACATCATGACCACCTCACACGACTCTGTCCAGAAGAAATCTCCATTTTCCTGTTTTAAATGTCTCTGTTTCTAACACAAAATAATCAACACAAATTCAATAAAAAAACAAACAAACAATTGCACACTTACAAATACACATGTAATGACAGATCTCTGTAATATATATATATTAAAAAAAATCAAACCTCCCATCAGGGACATTAAAACACTGTAAAACCACTGTAAACTTCTACAGATAAGCTCATTCCCAGTATGTTATTGATGTTGAGA
Organism: Siphamia tubifer; assembly: GCA_020466265.1. Classification (NCBI taxonomy): domain Eukaryota; kingdom Metazoa; phylum Chordata; class Actinopteri; order Kurtiformes; family Apogonidae; genus Siphamia; species Siphamia tubifer. The sequence continues at coordinate 53,665,509 of CM035783.1, forward strand.
TTTTTCTTTTTTAAAACTGACTGCAGCACAGCTTTGATTTTAGCACAAAATGATATATTATACTGTATTTATGAACTAGATATAGCAAGAAATGTGTTTTTTGTAACTTAAAAAAAAAAAAAACTCAAAGAAATCAAGGCCATACCACCTGAGTCTGTCCACTCCAGTCTGCTATCTGCCCAAAGCCATTTCTTTTAATGTGCACTACACAGGGAATACTATCGTAGCCTACAGAAGGAAGTGTGGTGGAAGTTTCCAAAGTTAAAGTAATAACCGTAGTCTTCTGAGCGGACACACAACATTTAGCTAACCGTCTGAATGGACTTCACCTGGTTTTATTCCACAGAAAGGATCTATTGAATGTATAGCTATAGAAACAGTTACAAATGTAAAGAATGAACTGATCAATAAAAACCCCCTGTATGTTGTCAAACTGTTGTGGTTTTGCCTTTTTCTTTTTCCAAACGCTCACAATGAAGCGAAAATGGAAACAAATTATATTTCCATTTGTAACAAGTACTCAGAGAATGTCTAATCTCACCCCTTCTTTTGTGCCAATCTCTCGTTTCTATGACAACCTGTTCTTGAATTGGAGCCAATAATGTGATTTTGATCTTTCTGTTAAATGCCACCTTGACCTCTGACCTTTTGCTATTGATAATTTCGTTCTATAGAATAGAATAGAATGTCTTTAATTGTAAATATACACATGTACCATTTGCATTATTCACATGCAGTGACATGAGAGCACCTCACTGTTCAGACGTCCTGTGTGAATGAACATGTCTGTGTTTGTGATTTTAACTGCACGCCTCTTTGTCTTTTTCTGGAGTGAATAATGGAAGAAGTGGCCGAAATTAGGATTAGCAGCCTTTTACGGGTCGGACTTTCTACCAGATGAGCAAAAACAACTCAAAGAAGAATACCAAAAAGAAGCGATGAAGAATCTTCAACTGGATGGCTTAGCTAGCCTAGGATCTAGACTGTCCCCAGACTGCATTTGCTACGGGGGCAGTCTAGAAAGTCTAGGGGAATTTGTGGGCGGGATAACCGCTGTCTGTCAAGTTTTACCCGGTGGGCAAAACTTCGACAACGTCCCTTTTTTCCAAAAACAGCTTAAGTGCCGTTTTCTGCTCCTCTCGCAGGGAAAACTGTAATTTTAAATCACCTAGCGTTGCTGCCAAAGCCAACTCGAATGGTTGTTCCTGGTGATGAGCCATGTTGTCTAGCAGCTAGCAACTGGTGTTACGGCAATGTGTGCTAGCTAGCAGCTACGCCTTCTTCTTCTCTTTGGTGTGCTAGCTGCTACGTCTCTGCGACTACAACATTATGTGTCGTATTTGTGTCGTCATGAGGCAGGGCGGGCTCCAATCCCGCCCCTCGCGATTTGATTGGTCCGACCCATTTTGGATTTTCAGATCCTAGGCTGTCTAGTCTGTCTCCCCGTAGCAAATACCATTTGCGGCCACTGGGGACAGACTAGATCCTAGGCTATTGTGTAGCAGCATGGATGGAATCAGGGCTTCAAATTAACACCTGCCAAATGCGGGTGAAAATCCATTTTGGCGGGTAAAAAAAATCTTACTAGCCACTTTGGCTGGTGGCGAGTGGTAGAAATGTTTTTAGAAAAGTGTCCTGATTATAAAGCCTTCTCTAGTCCTGAACACTGACAAGACGAAAGTTGCTCCATTTCCCATGAACTCTACCGTGATGACGTCGCATGCATCCATTGGCTGCGTCCTCATTGCATTCGATTTCGAGTATTTTCGCGCGGTCGACTCTGAAGAAGAAGACGTTCAGAGATAGAAGAAGGAGAATATTTTCTGAAGCGTGTGTTGTGTCAGTGAGAACGAAAAAAGAACATGGCGGTGGTTGGGAGGTTCAGAGTGTGGGGGTGAGAAAAGGTCAAAGGGTGGAGGGGATGTTGGAGTCTGAGGTAACGCTAACGGTGAGAACAGTAAAGAAGTGTTAACAGTGAAAGGTGAGAAAATGTAAAAGCAAGAAGTTTTAAGAGTTAAATGTGAAAATGTAAAAAAAAAAATGTGATCATATGTTTAAATAAATGAATTATTTCAAGAGGAAAAGGTTAAACAAAATAATTTAAAGAAATTTGAAGGCGTATGTGTCATTTTGGTCAGGGAGAAAAAAATGGCTAGTTGAATTTCTGATTGGCTAGTAAGATAAAAAAAAATCTACTAGCCACATTGGCTGGTGATGAAAAAAGTTAATTCAGAGCCCTGGATGGAATATATATGGTCAGACCACGCCCACATGTACATAGTAATATTTATAACTATCTGAAGGTGTCTCTATAGATTCAGTCGGTCATTTGCCAGAGGAAAAGCCTCTGCTAAAAACTGCTGATTCACTTCCTTTGTAATCTGGAGAGTGTTTAACAGGGGTCTGCACTGATCCCCCGCTCTTATTTTGAAGGCGTGGAGCAAATTTACAACGTGCATCTCTATAAATGACATTCTCCCCTTTGTCAGTCTGGCATATGGAACTGTTCCAGTGACCCCCCCCCCCAATCTGGTGTTCTGTAAAAGTAACTGAGCGGAGGATGCTGGGCTTCCAAATTTGAAACTGTGGGGCGTTTATTTGGGAGATGATTTGTGTTAGGGAAGTGAAATGTGATATTAAAAAGACAAAAAGATGTGTGTCTTTGTCAAAACTGGTGCAGTTAAAACCTGGAGATTGTTCTATGACACAAAAGATACTTAATAAAAATGCACAGACAGTAGGAAAGAGAATATGTGTCTGTCCATCAATCTCTCTATCTCTCTACATATTTATATAATAGTACATTTCCTAGACTGGGATTAATAAAGGATTATTTTAAAACAATCCAATCCAATGACTTTTACCATAATGGATAAATGCATTAATGGTGCAGTGTGTTTGGAATTCGTGTACTTGTGTTGTCATTGTATTCTACATTGGCTGTTCTTTTTTTATTTTAAGGTAGTGACATCCATCATAAAGACACTTTGCCAATGACCTACTTTTTAACTTCTGTTACAAACAGAAACTACCTCCCTAAATACTAGGGATGAACTGATTCAAAATGAATATTGAACCTGGAACAGATATTATGATAATAGGCTGATTCAGTCCTTTATTATTTTTTGTTTCTATGTACAAGTCAGCTGTGGTATAAGAGTTAGCACATTCGATTGTCTAAAAGTAGACAAAATACTACTACTACTATTACTAGTAGTAGTAGTAGCAGTAGCAGTAGCAGTAGTACCAGTAGTATGTGTGTGTGTGTGTGTGTGTGTGTGTGTGTGTGTGTGTGTGTGTGTGTGTGAATGTCAGTAGTAAAGTGCTTTGGGCACCAACTGATGTATAAAATGCGTTATATAAGTATAGTCCATTTACTACTACTACTAATAATAATAATAATAGTAATAACAATAATTTATAGTTTAAATTAAATACCTCACACCAATAAAAGTACTTTAGAATTGTATGAGTAACTTTAACCTTGTCATATTGGAACTTTTTGTTTTCTCTTAAGTCATACTATTTAACATTCATATAATTGATCGATTTTTTTTGTTAATTATTATGATTTAAATCCTCATAAACATTAATATAATTGATTGTTTTTATTATTATTATTATTATTATTATTATTATTATTATTATTATTATTATTATTATTATTATTATTATTATTATTATTATTATTATTATTATTTAAATCCTCATGTTCTAAGTATGTGTGAGAAACACACACACACACAACAGATAGCCTAACATGTTTATTGCATTCATGGAGCTACAGGAGAAACTGTTTTTCTTTCAAGGATATTTTAACCTAAAGAGACAAAACTTTAATAAAAAAAAATAAAAAACTTGAATCACAGGTGACATAAGATATAAGTTAAGCTTAAAACAAAACATTTCAGTAAATAACGTGTTACTTTTCCTTTTTTAATTTAATATCTAGTTGATGGCAGTTTATATTCAGTGAAATAAGTGAACTGAGCTGAACTTCTACCAGTGACCACTAGGAGGCGAAAGAGCATCAAAACACGTTAACTGTAAACTACACACTAAGGCTAATGCTACTCAGGCTAATCGTGTGTTAGCAAAACATTTAAACTAATAATATCTAACAGGTGAACCAACTAGAGTTGTGTTTTTGTACATCTGATGAATGTAAGTGGAACACATTCTTTTCTTTTTGTTTGTTTTTTTGTGAGAATGCTGAAGAAGGTTTTTGTCTTTAGCTAGCGCTGCGACGCTAACGGAAACGCCCACAAACGTCATATCCGGTTAGAGCCACTCTAAATGATTACGCTGTGATTCCGACTGCGTTTCAAGTTGTGGGATTGTCCGTCTGTCAACGGCGGGAAGATCAAAAGTCAGTTAGTTAAATCACATAACACAAACTATCGCGTTTGTTTGTTGAGAGATTGAAAGAAGTATTTAGAATTTAAAATGAGTTAGGGCCAAAGGAAAATGAGTCGTGTCTGGATCCACTTTAATCGAGGGGAGAACGCTGGGCACCCAGTTTAAGCCTAAAACATAAAAAAGCCTTTTTTTTTTTTTTTTTTTTTAGAAAGGAACGATTTTTGCCTCCCAAAAGAGGCAAAAATCTCTAATTTGGAGTATTTGCGTGACGCTCATTGGCCCGGCCGTTCGCGAGATTTAATGAAGGCTATTGCGCGTGCGCATCATATGGGCTGCAGTTACACTGTACAAAATTCTTAGTGAGGATTCATTTAGTTCTTAATTCTGTTTTACACTGCAGATAAACAAACAAAACAATGCGAAAAGGAATCACCATTTGAAATGTTATATTTGATCACATTGTAAAATGAAACCATGAAGAAGAACAACATGGCTTCCAGCTGTCAGCAGAGAAGACAAGAAAGATAATGGACCCAAAAACAAAACACATTTGTCTGCAGGCAGAACATCATTCAGGTAAGTTCACAGGTGGGAAGTAACTAAGTAAAAGTACTTATTAGTAAAAGTACTTAGTTACTGTATTTCAGTAGATTTTTTTAGGTATATGTACTTAACTTAATATTTATTTTTTTGATTTCTACTTTTCCTCCCTACATTTGTTCATAAATATTTGTACTTTATACTCTTTACATTTATATAAATATATGTACTTTATACTCTTTACATTTATATAAATATCTGTACTTTATACTCTTTACATTTATATAAATATCTGTACTTTATACTCTTTACATTTATATAAATATCTG
>CM035783.1:53675736-53693236 GCA_020466265.1 Siphamia tubifer
CATAGAATGAGTCCTTTAATAAAGTTAATATTAATAAATAACCATAGAATGAGTCCTTTAATAAAGTTAATATTAATAAATAACCATAGAATGAGTCCTTTAATAAAGTTAATATTAATAAATAACCATAGAATGAGTCCTTTAATAAAGTTAATATTAATAAATAAGCATAGAATGAGTCCTTTAATAAAGTTAATATTAATAAATAAGCATAGAATGAGTCCTTTAATAAAGTTAATATTAATAAATAAGCATAGAATGACTTCTTTAAATTCACGTTTGTTTGGTTCAAAGCTTAAACACATATTTTCCAGCTTTTCGTAACTCCATAAAATAATACGTTCATTAAAATATTTCAATCACATTTCTTTTTTCATGCCTAAAGGGGAATAAAAATACTTTGGGGGATAAAAAAAAATGACTAAAGGATTTCCTAATTCATGCATCAAAGAGTTAAAAACCAATGACCGTATCTTTTCAGTCACCACATTTCTTACTGTGCGCTCACACACTTTCAGAGTCTTAGGTCTTCATTGCTTATTTCTACAGTCTAATGAAAGGAAGCATATCTGCAGAGAGCAGAGGCCAGGTCACACACACACACACACACACACACACACACACACACACACACACACACACACACACACACACGAATCCCAAGTTCCTGAAGAAGTGCACTGTCAGCAAAGGGTCTACTGTTTATACACACACACACACAGACACACACACACACAGACACACACACACACACACACACACACACACACACACACACACACTGTGAACAGGGACATTTCATCTCTTCTGTTGTGGTTGTTGCTGCAGTTCTTTCTTTCTTTCTTTCTCTGTTTCTTTTCTTTTCGCCAAAATCCAACTCAGCATTATCTGTCTTTTTATCCAGCCGTCATCCTCCTATTGACCAGAAACTTGTCCACATCCACAAATACATTCTTCTCATAGTGCGCAGTCTGCAAGTCCTAACTGGTGGAATTGTCGTCCTTCATGTTCAGGTGCAGGTTCACCACACGGTTCCATGACATCAGATTATCCAGCCTGAGGGGAACGTTGCTTCTTTATGACTTAACTTAACAAAGCAGAAAAAAACCCAGTGCTTCTGCTAAGGCTGCACAATATTAGTAAAACCTGACATATATTATATCAACACTAGGGTTGTCAAAAATATCGATTTTAGATACTAAACCGATATTGACCCTTGGTATCTAATTAGATACTAAGTTGCTGGAAAATCGATTTTTGTTTTTATGGCGCGTCGCCGCTTTTTTGTAGCGGGTAACGTTCAGAATTGTAAACAGGCATCAACGCGGTCAGCTCTGGCACAGCTGTAATGCCGGCGTGTAAGTTAAAGTCTCTTTTTTTCTCCAGCTGCCTCTGACAGCACACGGGATGACGCCAGTGCGACCACAGACCTATACACTATTTCTATAGGTCTGTGATTGGACCATCCGATGTAACTTTGCTTTTAAAGGCCTCCATATAGTCGAACGTTTATGCGCGCGGGCGGCAGCCAGGCGGTAGCGCATAGTATCACGTTACCACCACGGAGGCCACCGTGAGCATGTCAGCCTATCATTTTTGACGTGTGCGCTGCTAGTCCCGCAAGGGGTCCGCGGTGGTCACATGATGCAATACGCTGCCGCCCGCGCACATAATCGCTCGACCATAAAGAGTCTTGCAGTTAGCACTGCAGAAGAGCTTGAGCAAAAAGATAGACCTACCTTAACTTACCAAGAGATAGACATGTATTTATTCTGCTTATTACTCACTAGCTTTTTTTAACAGTCCATGGAGGACATTTTAAAAGGAATCCCTCACATCTCCAGTATCGAAATAGTATCGAGTATTATCCTTAGTATCGGTATAGAGTTGGAAATTTTAGTATCGTGACAACCCTAATCAACACAAATTCAGCCAGTCCCACAGACTTCATTGCGATGTGTCAACGTTAACCAATCACTGCGATTTTCCCACAAAATGTGACCAATCATTTGCGACGTCTTGAGTTGTTCCTTCCATCTTTTCTGAACTAATGACGTAGGTGAGTGTTGAGGGGGGTGTCCCAATTCATAGGAGTTGATTTTCAAGCCCTACCCCTTATCGCTCCATTTGAGGTGGTAATGTAGGGGTAGGGGTATTCAAAGTCAGCAGTGGAACATTTGTCATTTTCTTCTTCTTCTTCGTATGGGTATTTTTTACGACATGTTTTTAAAGTAAACTACAATGTTCAATTTATTCTTATCATTATTAAGTTTGCAAATAGAAAAAAAAGTCATCTCATTTTTTCCAGAGCTGTACGTACCCCTGGATGTGTGACATACTAGACCTCTGTGTGAATAAATATCCACTTTTTCTAGGTCATTCTGTGAAGCAGCAGTCAGCGTTAATGGAAGTGTATGATTTGGACCTGACCTGTTCCCCTCTTTAGTTTCGTGTTGAACCGTAACAGTCTGGCTCTTCACTTCCTACTAATGTATGTGGTCTTCTCTTTGGTGTTCGTCTGTTCCAGTACGTCACCTACTGTAATCGTTAGGCCAACAATGGGCTGTTTTCTTTACTGTGACCTCTTTCATCTTCTACAAACCATGCTAGTGATTTTTCTGCTTATTCTGGTAGAAAATAAGTTGTATCAAGTGACATTTTTGCAAACGGGCGTGTGACCTGGAGGAGTGAGTAGCTCGTCACGTGAACACCATGAGGGCGGCTGTGGGTCGCCCAATGACCGAGAGGTTGGCGGTTTGCATCCTGGCTCTGTCTGTCCATGTGTCGAAGTGTCCTTGGGCAAGACACTGAACCCTGACTTAGTCTCCCAGTAGGACTGACCTTTGACCTTAGAAACCTACTGGTGTATGAGTGTGTGTGAATGGGTGAATGTGAAGCTAATGTAAAGCACTTTGAACCATGAAGGTGGAAAAGAACTATATAAATGCAGAACATATGTGACCCACCACCAGTAAACCAGGCATAAGTGTGTGTAAATCCAAACAGAGTTATGTGTGTATCTTGGTAGAGTGGAAACTAAGGTTTAAGATGGTGAAAAAATGATGTTTCTATCACAAGTAGAACCAAAGTTATGGTCATTTTAATATCCACATTTGGACATATTTTACAATTTGCATATTTTTAGATATTGTCCGTTAAAGTTTTGGACTGTTTTGGGGTAGGAAGTCCTTAGCAACGCATAATAATTTGTATCCGATTGACACAAATTGTTGACAGATGTTAAAGGACACTCTGATGGACATGTCACAGAAGTTTTATATATTATAATAATAGGACAGAAGTGTGACGTATTATAATCATTTGGCTTACACCATTGGACAGAACATTCAATATAAGCTTTTACCTCGTACCAAACACTTGGGTGTTTACCCACGGAACGGAGATCGTTTTGTTCGGCGAAAAGAGGTGGAAGTCGTCTTTGTCTTTGCTCAGCAATACCTGAACTTTTGTCGCCGCTTAAATAATTGACTCAATAAACACCTTTATTGATTGGATTTCAATGTAATGACCACAGGAAGTGAACATAGAGGTGTTAAGGTACCGTTTTTTGATAAGGTGTAAACACTAATAACAAATCACCTTCCAGCCTAAATTTGGCTGTAGCTCTGAACGGCTCAGCGCGACTTATGCCTGGTTTCGTGGTGGTGGGTCACATTTAACATTTACATTTACACCACCGGTGTCAGGGCTTGGGGCTTGTGGCCCTGGACTATAAGCCCCAAACTGGCCCATTATTGGCTCAACCCAGCCTGGACGGACAGTGTGAAAGCAGCTCTTCAAAATGACACCTTCACTCTCCGTGGTGCTGAAGTCTGGCCAACGCCACGCTCACCTCTGAGCCCTGTGTCAAAAATATAGTATGTGTCAGTGATGTGGGGGCTGACCCGAAGTGACCCACAGTTGCGGGTCATTGAAACATATTTTTAATGACGTTGGGGTTGCGGTCGTTCAGGTTGTTTGTCATTTGAGATAAACATTAAAATAATCTGATAAATACACTTTATTAAGTGAATGTAGGTGAAGGTGTCGTCCATCGTGGTCAGTTTCCTATGGTATGGACGGAGCGAGAGAGAAAATAAAGTTGGGAGAGTGGAAGCTCCGGAAACATCCAAACAAAAACATTAAGGTTTGGACACATTGGCTGAGATTTTTAAGGATGATGAGCATCTCCCAGTGTTTTTGTTTCCATGGAAACCAGGTTCAATTGTGTCTTTGGGTGTTACAGGTTGTCGACCCCTGGTTTAGATGCTGCGTTAGCGTTGATAACTTTTGAATGATGAAGAAGAACAAACATATTTATAAACATATTAACTTACAAACAATAACATGGAATTTAAACACAGAAATAAATGCAGGTATGTGAGTAAGGTCAAAGGTCATGTGATGTTCAGGTATGTGAGTAAGGTCAAAGGTCATTTGATGTTCACGTATGTGAGTAAGGTCAAAGGTTATGTGATGTTCAGGTATGTGAGTAAGGTCAAAGGTCATGTGATGTTCAGGTATGTGAGTAAGGTCAAAGGTTATGTGATGTTCAGGTATGTGAGTAAGGTCAAAGGTCATGTGATGTTCAGGTATGTGAGTAAGGTCAAAGGTCATGTGATGTTCGGGTATGTGAGTAAGGTCAAAGGTCATGTAATGTTTGTAAAGACCACTGACTACTTTACTAAAAATGAAAAGCGAGTTGGTTCCGTCCTTTTCAGATATCAGAACCCTCGGCGCTCAGCCACTGTGCTGCCTTAATGTTAAATGTTAAAATAGGGTCACATGACATACATTTGGGAACCACTGGGTTAACCTAACCTGTACAGGAGTTTAATTAGGACACACAACAGTGTGAAAGATCAAAGTTCAGGCCCAGTTGAATTTATCAGAGCAACTGAAGCAGTTTTACCATGAGGGAACATTCTAGTCTATATTACTGACATGAGTGAAATATTCGACTCTATCTGTTTTTGCAGCGTTCGTGTCTCCCGTATTCCCGCTCTTCCTCTTCACAGCTGCAGCCGTCTTTTCACTTCAACATGCATCCTGCTTTTCTTCCTTTTCTCTCCTGTTGCTTCATTCTGATGCCACGAAGACAAAAGCTGGCGCGTCTCATCTCTCCCAAAAAAAACGGACGACTACACCTCAGAGGCGAACTGTGAACTCTACAAACAAAGCCAGAAATCTGGGTGTAATCATGGACCTGGAATTCAACAACTATTTACCAGTTCTGACCCAGTCTGTCTATGACCACCTGAAGAACATCGATAGAATCAAAGGTTTTCGTCCAAACCAGACACAGAAAAAGTCATTCATTCATTTTCAGTAAATGACATTATTGTAACGATGTCAACACTGGTCTGAACTAAACATTAATCAGGCAGCTACAGCTGATCCAAAACACTGACCAGTACCAGGAAACTGGACCACATCACACCGCTCCTCAAATCCTTACATGTTCTTCCTGTGGGTCAAAGGTCATGGTTCTAAATCTTCCTCCTGGTCTATAAAGAACTAAAGGACCTTGGACCCAAATCCATCCTAGACCTGCTGGTTCTATATGAAGCATCCAGAACCCTGAGGTCAAAGGTCATCAGGGACAGGTTTACTGTGTGCTCCCAAAATCAGAACCAAACAAGGTGAAGCATCATTCAGTTGTTCTGCTCACGAAACGTTGTCACATTAAAAGTCCTTCACGTGCATCTCAGGAGTGTGCAGCACTTTTCGGTCTTCTGCAGTGGTTTACCGTCCAGCACCTCTGTGTCTGTACCTGAGGTCTGAGAAAAACTGTCAGTTCATTTAAACCAGGTCTGAAAACATTACTGTTCACTGGATTAATTATCTTTTAAATGTTTTTATGTCTGTTATTTTAATTATTTTAATGCATTTAATCATTTTCTTACATGTTTTATGTAAGGGGCGGCACAGTGGTGCAGTGGTTAACACTGGTGGTGCAGTAGTTAACACTGGTGGTGCAGTGGTTAACACTGGTGGTGCAGTAGTTAACAGGGTGGTGCAGTGGTTAACAGGGTGGTGCAGTAGTTAACAGGGTGGTGCAGTAGTTAACACTGGTGGTGCAGTAGTTAACACTGGTGGTGCAGTAGTTAACACTGGTGGTGCAGTGGTTAACAGGGTGGTGCAGTAGTTAACAGGGTGGTGCAGTAGTTAACACTGGTGGTGCAGTAGTTAACAGGGTGGTGCAGTAGTTAACAGGGTGGTGCAGTAGTTAACACTGGTGGTGCAGTGGTTAACACTGGTGGTGCAGTAGTTAACACTGGTGGTGCAGTGGTTAACAGGGTGGTGCAGTAGTTAACAGGGTGGTGCAGTAGTTAACACTGGTGGTGCAGTAGTTAACAGGGTGGTGCAGTAGTTAACAGGGTGGTGCAGTAGTTAACACTGGTGGTGCAGTGGTTAACACTGGTGGTGCAGTAGTTAACACTGGTGGTGCAGTAGTTAACACTGGTGGTGCAGTGGTTAACAGGGTGGTGCAGTAGTTAACACTGGTGGTGCAGTGGTTAACAGGGTGGTGCAGTAGTTAACAGGGTGGTGCAGTAGTTAACACTGGTGGTGCAGTGGTTAACAGGGTGGTGCAGTAGTTAACAGGGTGGTGCAGTAGTTAGCACTGGTGGTGCAGTAGTTAACAGGGTGGTGCAGTGGTTAGCAGGGTGGTGCAGTAGTTAACAGGGTGGTGCAGTAGTCAACAGGGTGGTGTAGTAGTTAACAGGGTGGTGCAGTAGTTAACAGGGTGGTGCAGTAGTTAACAGGGTGGTGCAGTAGTTAACAGGGTGGTGCAGTATTTAACACTGGTGGTGCAGTAGTTAACAGGGTGGTGCAGTAGTTAACAGGGTGGTGCAGTAGTTAACACTGGTGGTGCAGTAGTTAACAGGGTGGTGCAGTAGTTAACAGGGTGGTGCAGTAGTTAACAGGGTGGTGCAGTAGTTAACACTGGTGGTGCAGTAGTTAACAGGGTGGTGCAGTAGTTAACAGGGTGGTGCAGTAGTTAACACTGGTGCCTCACTGATGGAAGGTTGTTGGTTCTATTCCCACACCAGACCTTTCTGTGTGGAGTTTACATGTTCCCCTCGTGTCTGGTGGGTTTTCTCCAGGTACTCTGGCTCCTCCCACCATCCAAACACATGCACTGATAGGTTAACTGGTTAACTGGTTAACTGGTTAATCTAAATCATCCATAGGTGTGAATGTGACAGTGATTGTTTGTCTATATATGTTCAGTCTGAGATGAACTGGAGACTCATACAGGGTGACCTCTGACCCCGCCATCACCCATTGTAGCTGGGTTTGACCCTTGTGACCCCTGTGACCCTAGTGAGGATAAAGCGGGTTCAGATGACAAGTGAGTGAGTTTTATGTAAAGCCCCTTGAATTGTCCTGTACACAAAATGTGCTATTCAAATACATTTGCTTTGTGCCCCAGTACCTGCACTCACCCACACAGTTAGAGTCGGCGTTAGTCATAGTCAGACTAGGCGGTCGCCTAGGGCACCAGATGTCTTGGGGAAGCTAAGTCCCACAGAATTAGAATATTAAGCTACAGTATTTTCCAGACTATAAGGTGCACTTGAAAAAACTTACATTTTCTCGCAGTACACCTTATATATGGATTAATTCTGGTTGTGACTTGGAATTTTGACTTTTTATCTCAGAATTTGGACTCTTAAAGTTTGATTTTGTTCCATGTTCCAACTCAACAAGGTTTATAGTTATTGTCACTGTTTATCTTCACTTAATGCTCCTTATAATCCTGTTCACCTTATAGTGTTGAAAATACAGTAAATAAATCATTAAAGTTAACATTGACAGTTGATTATTCATGGACACTCAGTACGTACTCCATCACATGTAGGACACTATGTTTACACATGATCATTTAGAATTATACTAAAAGGAAAGAGGGGTGTTGGCCTAGGTTTTGGTCTAGTGTTGGCCTGGTGTTGGCCTGGTGTTGGCCTAGTGTTGGCCTAGTGTTGCCCTAGTTTTGGCCTAGTGTTGACCTAATGTTGGCCTAGTGTTGGCCTAATGTTGGCCTAGTGTTGGCCGAGTGTTAAGCCTAGTGTTGGCCTAGTGTTGGCCTAGTGTTGGCCTAGTGTTGGCCTAGTGTTGGCCTAGTGTTGGCCTAGTGTTGGCCTAATGTTGGCCTAGTGTTGGCCTAGTGTTGGCCTAATGTTGGCCTAGTGTTGGCCTAGTGTTGGCCTAGGGTTGGCCTAGTGTTGGCCTAGGGTTGGCCTAGTGTTGGCCTAGGGCACCACATTGAGCAGAACCAGGCCCTGCACACGGTCACGCCCACACAGTCTGATTCGAGGTGAAGGAGAGAGTGAGAGGTGCAGAAGACGGGAAATAAGACCAGGAGACACAGGAGAAGGAATGGCATGCACTGCTTGGCATTTCAGCTGAGGATTTCCTTTCTGTACCTTGCCTTCCCTCCGCTCTTTCTGTTTACATAAGGACAGACGACTTCACATAGTTCCTATGAATGTGCTGTGTGTGTGTGTGTTTGTATTCCTGTCTTCATGGGGACATTGATATGTTTACACAGTGACGCCATGGGGACCTCTGACTCTACAGGGACCAAAATTCAGGTCCCCATGAGGGGTAAATATAAATGAACGTCCCCACTAGTAAAATATAAATCTGTGTGAAGTATGCAAATTTATACAAATGATGTGGCCCTGTAAATACATTGATTTGTTTTGTTCTGGAAGTCCCCACAAAGCATGAAACAGGTGCAAAGGGAAACATCTATTTTTCAAAGGTTTGAAGATGTTTACTTTTTAAAAATTTTATTTTACACACACACACGCACACACATGCACACACATACACACACACACACACACGCACACACACACACACACGCACATACACACACACACACACACACACACACACACATGCACACACATACACACACACACACACACACACACACGCGCACACACACACACACACACACACACACACACTGGTTTCCATATCTCCTGAAGACCAAGTTTATAATTATCACATGTAGGTAAAGCAGCCGTTGGGTAGTGAGTGTAAACCCATCTTTTTTTAATTAATAAAAGTAAATACATTTGAAAAATACAATAAACAAGTCAGTCAGAGACAGCAGACCTCCACTGAGGCTTCATTTGTCATTCACATGTGATGTGATGGAGCCATAGGTGTTGACCATCTGATGTCTGAGGGTTAGGGGTAGGGGTCAAAGGTCAGGGTTATAGGTGTTGACCCATCTGATGTTTGAATGTCAGAGCATGTGAATGGAAACAAAAACACCAGATTCTATCTTGTCTCAATCCTCAGATATTACCACTGATGTGTTTTAACTGTTGACCATTAGTCTGACCTTGACCTTTGACCTTCATTGCTCAAAATCTTATGGGTTCTTCCTTGACCCATTATCTATCATTCCTGAAAGTTTCATCAAAATCTGTTCAGAACTTTTTGCATAATCCTGCTGACAGACAGACAAACTGAGTCAAATGTTCTGACTCAAATTGATTGCCTAATATATATATATATATATATATATATGTATATATATATATATATATATATATATATATATATATATATATATATATAATTTTTAGTCTTTGTTTTTAATTCCATTTGTTGTTTTGCTGTCAGTTTTTTAGTTGTCTGTGTATTCATACGCTGACATAATTGATGTATTTTTAGATGTGGTATTGTTGTGGCTTGTCTTGTCATTTCTGTTGTATTGTAATGCAACTTTTGAGACGCCTTCTTGGCCAGGACTCCCTGGCAGAAGAGTTATTGTCACTCAATGGGACCATTTCCTGGTTAAATAAAAGTAGTTTTCAGATACTGTCTAATCTAGTATCTAGTATCTATGACAACCTGTTCTCGAATTAGAGCCAATAATGTGATTTTGACCTTTCTGCTAAATATGACCTTTGACCTTTTGCAATATTCATAATTGTGTTATAGTTATATATGTGTCAGTGTGTGTGATATTATGATAATATATCCAGTATTAATTTATAGTGTGATATATCTACATTTGACACAGTGTTACAGAAGTTAATTTCACCACATGTCACCTTTGACCTCTAGAGATCTCAAAAACGTTTGGTCGCAGGTGATAACACAAGTTATGGGAATTGTATAAATCTTCATTCTGCATCGTTTGGTACCAATCTGACAGTTCTGTGAGTTATAACTGATAATGTCATTTTGATCTTTTAGTTAATTGTGACATTGACCTTTGACCTTTCCTCAAACGGATCATTTGAGCATTATCTATATGTATATGCCCATGTAATTTCATGTTGATATCTTCAAGTATTCATTGTATCCTAACACATAGAATATACAACAGATGTTTGTGTGTCCATCAGTGCATATCTAACAAGAAACACAACATGTAAGAAGATGCCAAACATGTCAAAGATTAAGCAAAGTCAACATGATGTAAAAGACAAAATGAGGTTGTGTAAAAGAAGGAGAAAAGATGAAAAAAAAGGCATAAAAGATTTGATAACAAAAAAGACACCGCCATAAATCAGACATGAGTAGAAGACTATAACACCCAGAACATGTGTTTTTAGGCCCCGTCCCATTTGTCCCCCTTAAAACTTCCACTTGGTTTTAAGTGCCCTAAAAAGTAAATTCCACTCATCAAGGGGAAATAATTCAGCCTGAAAATGGGACACCACTCGCCAAGTGAACGTAACAAACGTGCTCACGTCACACGCTGACAAGTCTACCCCGCCAAATATGAAACCACCCCTCCGCGAGACTGACATCAGCTGACTACTATTTACACGGAGGACAAATGTCGGTCCCAGCTGTGTTGCCTGTTGTGTTGGTTCTGTTTATTTACCTTCGGGATGCGCAGAGAAGAAATGCGGCAAACAGAAGACGCATTCGCCGTCTACTTTGCCTTTCAGTCTTGTCTCAGGTATGTTGATTTATTTAAATATTTGGATGTTTTTTTTCTTCAATAGTTGGCGATTTATAACATTAACGTTAGCATTACCGCTAGCTTGACAAGGTAACATTACCGGTCCAGTTCCTCCAGCTGCGGCCGCCATTTTTGTTGTCAGAAATCAGTCGGCTCGCTGAGCTCGCAGTGCATCATGGGTAATTTCATCTTCCACTCAAAACGAAGTCCGCAACCAACCTCACTACATTTTGAGGGTTGATTTTAAGGGCAAAATCGCACTCCCACTTGCTCCCCTAGGTAATGGGACACCCTACCCCTACACATGAACGCGCAAAATCTAGGGTTAGGGGGAAATTTTAGGGTTAGGGGAGAAATGGGACAGGGCCTAATACTCATGTCTGACACTGAAGTCATTCCTTTAGCTTTTTTGATCATTTAAATGTAGAATGGTTTGACTTGTTAACTTCATTTGAACTTTACAGAGAAACATCCAGTAGAAATGTGGGACGTTAAATGAGGTTAATTCCTACTTTTGGACGTTCACTGGGTAACAAATTACTGCATCTACATTTCTAAGTCTTTTCTATTTGAATGAAAACCTGCACGTTTGCCAACAAATGAAGAAAGAGTTCAACAGCCCCCCAGCATTATCCCTTCTGTCGTCCACCCTCTGTGGTGTCAGCACACTGTCTTCCTGTGGCGTTTTAGCCAGAAGGTGATGGATGTCTCTGAGCGTCCATTTGCTCCCTCTGGGGGAATTTCATAAAACACCGTCAGTGTCAGCAGAGCCACAGAAAAAACAACTCACTTACTACTACATACTTTTGTCTTACCTCAGGTATTCATATCCCTGGACACATAATCTGTCTTTACTTCCTTTACTCTTATCCCATTATTTCAGCAACTGTCTGTGATTTATGACCCTGACCTCTTAACGGAAGGCGAGGGGTATTGTTTTTGTTTGTTACCCCGGCAACCGAAGGGGAGAAAGGTATTGTTTTTGAGTTTGTTTGTTGGTTGGTTTGATGCTCTGTTTGTTTTGTTTTGTTTGTTTGTAAGCAGCTTAACGCAAAAACCTTTGGACACATTTCTATGAATTTTTCAGGAACGGTGCGAGTTAGTCCAGAGTAGATCCTTTTAAAGGTGGGGTGGGAGATCTTTTGGAATCTCACCCAACATTGGTTGGAAGAGATTATTGTAATCACCTTGTGTGTGTGTGTGTGTGTGTGTGTGTGTGTGTGTGTGTGTGTGTGTCAGCAGAGACATATCCTGCTATAACTCTATGAATACTTAAGATATCATGGACATATACATATTAGGGGAAATTTCTAAAAAATCTTGGCTGATCACTGAGCCTCATTAATGGGTCTCAGTCGATCACAGAGAAAAGAAAACACTTGCTTTGTCGGCCCACACCCCATGGGTGAATGTGAGGCTAATGTAAAGTGCTTTGAGCACCATGATGGTGGAAAAGAACTATATAAATGTAGTCCATAAAAACTAAAAGGTTGGTTATAACTCAAGGACAGAGGGACGCTGCTGCCCATCACTGGCATAGACGTATCTGCCACAACCTTTCTCTCAGATCCACTCTAATTACACCTGCCCCGCACCGCACAGCTGCTGTCTGTAACAACAGGACCATTCGGTTTGTCACCTCCATAACCTGGATGTTCCATTCACCACCACGGACTCTGGCTGGCCATTCCCCAGGTTTCTGTCATTTTTGCTTCTGTTTTTATTAAATCTGTTCTCCCTTCAACACCTGGCATCTGAGTCATTTCCTTTCACCTCACCCATCATGACAATATGGTAAAATGGTAAATGGACTGTGCTTATATAGTTCTTTTCCACCTTCATGGTGCTCAAAGCTCTTTACATTAGCCTCTCATTCACCCATTCACACACACACTCATACACCAGTAGGTTTCTAAGGTCAAAGGTCAGTCCTACTGGGGGCCTAAGCCAGGGTTCAGTGTCTTGCCCAAGGACACTTCAACGTGTGGACAGCCAGAGCTGGGACGCGAACCGCCAACCTCTCAGTCATTGGGCGACCCACTCTACCAACTAAACCACAACCACACTATAACTTAATCAATACTGGATATATTATCATAATATTACACGCACTGATGCATATATAAATATAACAAAATTATCAATATTGCAAAAGGTCAAAGGTCAATGTCGCACTTAGTAGAAAGGTCAAAATCACATTATTGGCTCGAATTCAAGAACCGGTTGTCATAGAAACTGGGGATTGGCACAAAATAGGGGTTAGGTTAAACATTCTGTTAATACTAGATTGCAATTTCTTTTTACCATATTGTTTGAAAACTTCTTCACGATCCCATATCATGCACTAAAATAGAATGTCTCCAAAATAAATTACATGTTTTAATCCAGTCCAGAGGATGGAACCAGAGGAAAACTCTGGCCAATCGGTGTACTGATCATCTTTACACTGATTGTGACTGATACGTCCATCAAATATCAGTTCACTCACTTTTGCTCAAGTTTGCTCACTTATGTTTCCTGAAAACGCAACACCCACCACTGCCGCAAAAATCTCCTGGATTCTGCTACTGAAATGTTGGCAGGTATGCTTAAATATAAGATAATAAATATATAATTATGAGATGAAGAGTTGAAATTAGGAGAAAAAAAACCACAATCATGAAATAAGTCATAATAAGCCACATATTTCTTGTAAAGCTGCAACTGTTTAATTTGAAAATAGTAACAAGTCTGTTCTGAGAATGAGAGGATAAAGTACATATATTTATATAAATGTAAAGAGTATAAAGTACAGATATTTATATAAATGTAATGAGTATAAAGTACAAATATTCATGAACAAATGTAGGGAGGCAAAGTAAAAATAAATACTCAAGTACAGATACCTAAAAAAAAAAAATTTAATTACAGTAATGAAGTATTTATACTAAGTTACTTCTCACCTAAGCATCTTTGAGTGTCCAAAAAAGCGCTATATAAATTTGAGATATTATTATTATTATTATTGCCTCTAAAAATGACATAATTTAAATGATTAGATTTTTAAAGTGTTGAAGAAAAATGACTGCATTTTCTCAAATTCTCATGTATGTATGTACATTATATTTTACAGATGTCAGTGTGTGTACAAATACATAAAACATGTACTAACAGATGGAATATTTGCTAAACATGTGTGTTGTGCAAATGTTATGATACAGGATGTTTACAGCTGCTAACGGAAGTGCTTCTCTACTGGAAAGACTTGACATTCCTGGACTTTAACGCTCAGTTGGCATTTTTTGGCATCAAGCAAATACTTCATGGTGACCTTTCAGATGATTGTAATTCCAGTCTGAAAGGAAACCAGACATACTTCCTGTTGGCTCTGTCTTCAGTCTTTAGAAAATGGATCCTATGACAAAGTTTTTCAGCTGGTCTCAGGTGTTTTTCTGACCGTTCAATCGACCAGAGGTGGTGGAAGTGCTCACATTCTGGACTTAAAGGATTATCTGGAGTAAAGTTAACTCCATGAGTGTTAGTACATACATATAGTTGACATCACAACCACATCATTTGTCCATTTAGTCGTTTTGATCCAACCTGTGTTAATATGAAGTGATTAAGACATGACACCAAACTGTATGTTCAGACTAACTCTTCTAAAGTTCTAAACAACAACAGACTTAATATGTAGAGGGTCCCTAAAGACAAACCCAAGTGTCCTCAGGTCTTCATGTCCTCAGATAGTGTGTCCACAGTTACTGATGTACACACATGGACCTTTCCAGATGCTGGAGTCGTCTTTAGGTAAAAAATAAAGAACTTTATTTGTCCTTTATACAACTGTACAATGACATGTGTCCTCTATGTTTATGTGGCATACAGAGCCATAGTTGGGTTAAAAAAAAAAAAAAATAAAAAAAATAAAATAAAATATATATATATATATATATATATATATATATATATATATATATATATATATATATATATATATATATATATAGTTTTGTTATAATTTGAACTACTTTGAATGATTTTTTTTGTTTAGTGTAGTTCATGTTCAGTGTGGTGGGAATGGTATGTGTAGGTCAATATGCAGTAGCCAACTCCGACCAGCAGAGGGCGCGTTGGTGACACTGGTCAAGGGCACGGGTAATCTCGTGAGACAACATGAGAACACGCGAGAGTCTGTTCTGTGTACTTTACTACGGTGCCGCAGTGTCAGTTGATTGTCGTTTTTTTTTTCTCTTTGTCCCTTACAGGTAAAGAACAAGTGTCGGAGTTGTTCCGTACATGTATTAGATTGTTTTATAAGTGCAGTTCAAATGTGTAGTGTTATTTTTTTGTTCTACTTGTTAGAAAACATAACGGTTGGGAAAGTGGCTAGGTTGTAGCCCGGGTTTAACGTCTCACGAGCGCGAGACGTTAAACCGACCGTTAGAGTAATAATGTTAATTCATATAATTCTTGTATTCAGCATTGTATTTCTGTGTTTAATGTGTAATATGATTATTTATATGTGTATTATTTTAGAGACAACAAGAGAACACGCGGGAGGCTGTTCTGTGTACATACTACGGTGCCGCAGTGTCAGTTGATTGCCGTTGTTTTTTTTCTTCATTTCATCTTTTATTTTGCTCTTTTTTGCATGGAATGCATACACAAATCAAACTTCACCATCCATATATACAATAGTAGACTTCACACAAAGTAATGCATCCCATGTATGAAGAACTGGAGCAGGTTGAAGAACAAAGTCTTATTTAAGCCCTGCCCCATTCTCAGAACATAGATATAATATTAAAAACAATATTATAAAACAAAAGAAACCACAGATGACCTTTATATTTAAACCATAGGTAACAGAAATGCATATTTAATTTTTCTGCCGTCTTACACTTTTTCATACAGAGCCATGATTCTTTTATTATATTGAGACTTAAATTGATTAACATTAATTCTTTGTTTCATTTCCAAATCAAACTCATTCCACTTTTTTACATCAGCCACAGAAACACACATTTGTTTCAAAGTGGTTCTTGCAAATGGGAGTTCAAAATCATACTTTCTTCTGCTTGTCGAACATTTACTATTGAAAAGACTCTGGAGTCTGCCCGGCAAAAAATTGACGATTGGCTTTAAACATAATCAACAAGGTTTGTGAAGAGATAATATCAGTAAGCTTTAAAAGTTTCAACTTCAGAAACAGTTCGTTTGTCTGATCTCATGGTGCAGCTGTTTACCCCTTACAGAAGAAAATAAAAGAAACGTTTTCAAAAATTAAATGTGTAGTGGAGGGCCATGTCCTTTTGACCCACGCAACATTTAACCCATACTGTTGTGGTTTGGGTTTTGGTTTTTTTTGCTGCTATTGTGCCAACCCGCAAGAAATCTGAAATCGTCGATTGTCGAGTGCAGAGTTCGATGCTCTGGAAATTCACGACTTTGTTGCATTCTTTATTTAAAAACAACAACCTGTCAGTAGGCTAAGCTGTGCAGTTACATACAGCTTCATTCATAATGAAACACTGGACTGTGTTTTTTAAAAAAGAAAACATAATTGTAACCTGACTCACGTCATCTGGCTGCGTCTCTACACTCAGCGACCATCTGAGTACCGTGAGGTTCAGGTTTACTTCAAAACAAAGGAGTCAATCAGTGTTGCAGGGTGGGACTATGTTGTGGCTGGTGTGACGTACATGACTGGCAGATTTTTCATCCAATCACATGCAAGGATTTTAGATTAGGCCCCTCCTTTGAAAACGGATCAGTTGCAGAATGGTACAGTGAGATACCATCTGACAGTCAGGTTAATGAAGTCATGAATCTCTAGAGCATCTAACTCTGCACTCAACTATTACAGACTTCCTCCTAAAGACGTCTTCTTCATCCACAGGTCCATGTGTGTAGGACAGTAACTGTGGACACACTATCTGAGGACATGAAGACCTGAGGACACTGGGGTTTGTCTTTAGGGACCCTCTACTTACTACCACTGAAGTGTGATGTTGTTTAAACTTTAGAAGAGTTAGTCTGAACATAGAGTTTGGTGTCATGTTCTAATCACTTCATATTAACACAGTTTGGATCAAAATGACAAAATCAGTATTTATCTGTGTTCATCCAAATGATGTGATTTTAATGTATGTACTAACAATCATCTAAAAATGAACTGAAAGGAATTTTATTCCAGATAATCCCTTTAAATCGAAGTACATCTACTTGTGTGAAAAAATACTCTGGTAAAAGTACAAGTACTGATTCAACTGCTTTACTGAAGTAAAAGTAATAAAATACAACTTGTTAATTGTAATAAAGTACAAAAGTAAAAACTAAAACTGCATGTTTTTAGACATGGAATTTCTAAACCAAATATATTGACATTAACACAAAGAATATCTGGGAGCAGTGGAGCTGGTGGTCGAACCCAAAACACAAACTCAGAGGTAGGAAGTAACTAAGTAAAAGTACTTCATTACTGTACTTAAGTAGATGTTTTAGCTATCTGTACTTTATTTGACCATTTATTTTTCTAGTAACTTTTTACTTTTACTGCCTACATTTTTA
>CM035783.1:53698236-53730736 GCA_020466265.1 Siphamia tubifer
GATTGGACCCTTTGGCGGGCTGACTGTGGCCCCCAGGCCTCATGTTTGACACCTGTGTTTTAGAGGGAAAAATTCAATTTACATGATGAAAAATGTTTCCATCTACAAACTGTTCTTTTCAAACAATGTGAATGGCATGAACAAAATGAAATAAATGTGTAATTTTAACATTAGTAGGTTTTAGTTTATCATTTACATGTGTATTTTATATCTTATAAATACACTAAATGTTTAGTAATAAGTGGAATATTATTTATTACCATTGTATTTACTTCTTATAAAACATTTTAGATTATTTATACTGTTCATTATTATATTATTATTATTTTACTGGTTCATATTGAATTGATCTGAAAGTGGAAACTGAACTAAAATGATTAAAATCTTTATATATATATATATTTTTACTTTTCACAAGTTCATCCTTCCAAATGTTAATTATAAATGATCAGACCAGATATAGACTTCATTAAAAGCACGTACGGCACGAGGCACAACTGTAGGTCTGCACTTAAGTTTGGGATTATTGACACCTATTTTAGGGACGAAATCAGTAGCTTTTTGACCTGCACTAAATAAACTCCATGTGTGTGTGTGTGTGTGTGTGTGTGTGTGTGTGTGTGTGTGTGTGTGTGTGTGTATGTGTGTGTGTAGGATTTGTGTCCATGGCCCGGGGCGTGTATAGTGGACAGCTTGCGGCTTTATTGATAGAGTGACGTCAGGGCTCCGGTGCTTCTCCCCGAGGGCAGGATTAGTCGGGAGCAGGAGAGACGGCGCTCCGGTAATCTGCCGGTAATAAATGGGGGGGGAGACGGGGACGTTCTAAGGACTGACGCCCCCCCTGAGTTCCACAAAGAAGAAGAAGAAGAAGACGCCCCTCTCTCACCCACCCACCCACCCCTGAAGCATGATGGGTGTTTTGGTGAGGCGGCTGCAGCAGAGTCAGACAGGTAGAAGCAGCAGGTAAGCTGTCGACGGCTGAAGGAGGATTTAACCTGGCACGAGTGTTCGTCTGTCAACAACTGCTGCTTCTGTTTTATTTGTGTCCACCCTGTTTTTGTTTGTTTGTTTGTTTCTGTTGCTTTGACATTTCCCACACTACAGGTGGTTGTGAGTGTGTTTGTAAAATGAGGATAAAGACGTTTGAGCAGACAGTGGGTAGGGGGTTTTCCCTGCTCCGTGTTTGGGTCATGCAGTGACGATGAACTCCACTGATCTATGTCAATTCATCTGCTCAGCGGCCCACAAGTAGCCTACTTACTCACATCTACTATGTGACATATGGTGCTGCTTCCACACGCTGATGCTGCTGAACATGTTCCTGCTGAGGTGGTTTATGAACACGTACGAGGACAGAAAGAAATGACAGAGACGTGGTTTAATTGGTAGATTTGTTTGTCTATGTGACCTCTGCTCTGAAGAGGTCACATATGGTGGACAGACAGAGAGACAGACAGACAGACAGATAGATAGACAGACAAACAGACAGACATATAGATAGATAGATAGATAGATAGATAGACAGACAGACAGACAGACAGATAAATAGACAGACAGACAATCTCATTTCTGTTTTTCTCTACACTTTCTGTAAATAAATAATACTATAATTACATTTTTATTACTTTTCTTTCCACTCCTCAGTTATTCTGTATCAACACTATAATATAACGCTGCACTTGACCTTTTTTGTTCTACTTTTTTATACAGTTGTCCTTATAAGTCCACTTCTGCTATTTTTGTGGCTTTTTGTTTTTGTGGTAAAAAGTAAAAAAGTTTCATCCAGTTATTTTTCTGGCCTGTGTGTGAAACACAAATGAAGGAAAAGCAACAAATAATATTTGGAGAAAAAATTTAAATCAGGAGTATTTTATTAGTCTTGTCTCGTCATCTGAACCCACTTTATCCTCACTAGGGTCACAGGGGTCACAGGGGTCTAATCCAGCTACAGTGGGTGAAGGCGGGGTCAGAGGTCACCCTGTATGAGTCTCCAGTTCATCTGAGGACTGAACATATATAAACAAACAATCACTGTCACATTCACACCTATGGGTGACTTAGATTAACTAGTTAACCTATCAGTGCATATGTTTGGATGGTGGGAGGAGCCAGAGTACCTGGAGAAAACCCACGCAGACACGAGGAGAACATGTAAACTCCACACAGAAAGGTCTGGTGTGGGAATAGAACCAACAACCTTCTGGTATTTTATTAGTGGATTTCCAAAAAACACCATCTTCTCAATGATTCTAACCCAGGTGGAGGCTTTGGTCCAGGACCAGTGGATCAGAACCCCACAGGAGACACAAGACACACTGCACTGTAAAAAAAAAAACATTTGTGGGTTGGACTAGAAACTGTGGAAATCAGTTTAATTAACAGTCATAGTTCCCAGTGAAATATATCAGAACTGATTACATTTGAACTGTTTGTCAACTGTAATAACTACATCTTAAAATAAAAAATAAAATAATCAAATCTAACCCTGTAGTATTGAGTCATGTTGGAAGAACAGCTGGTATTTAATATAAAATGTTCTTTATATGTAGCTCAGTTATGGTGTGTTTTAACCTTTAATGTATTCTTCTGTTCTTCCACCATGAGCTCAGTTTGTCTCATCACCCTCTGATCTGATGTTTTATATTAGGGTGGATAAAATTAAATACAATCATGAAATCATGGGTTCTTCTTCATCACATGCCCCCCCCCCCTTTCAAACAGAGCTATCAGGGGTAGGGCTTGACACCCCTTCAACACTCACCAGTTGTTACGTAACAAAAAACCACAGCTTTAAGCAGAACTAACCAAACATGTCTGCTGCTGTATTTGTGTCGTCTTCCTGGATATGAACATATTTTTACTAATATCTGCATCCAATCACAGAAGTTTTATACATCGACTGATTACTCCACATTTACAAAAATAGCGATTTTTTTTTTTTTTTTTATGTGCGTTTTATGGATAAAATGACCATTACACATAACGACAATGTCAAACTTTACACAATACAACAGTTATTACAACTTAAACACAGTTAATTACAGTAAAAATACTACAGTTGTGTACTGCTTTTGTAGATGCTGCCATTTTTAAAAGGTTTCACATTGTATTCTGGGAAATATCTTGTTTCCCTCCATTTGGAGTTTGCCTCTGGAAAATCTCTGTTTGAAGGGGTATGAAGCCCCTCCCCTTCCCCCTACCCCTCTGCCTTAAACTGATCTGACCCACCCCCCTACCCCCACATATGGACGCACAGGACAGAGGTGGAATGTCAGAGAGCGTCATGAGATGTTTCACTCATAGATTAGGTGGGTATAAGTTGTGTGGGGGAATTAAATTTCAGAAAGATTGTACAACTGAAAAAAAGCCTGTGTATGTGTGGGGTTACCCTGTGGAACATTCTGGAGGGTAGTATCTGTGCATCTATAAAATATATCTATATATTTGGTTTGTGTGAAAGGTCGACTGTGTAGTTTATCTATCTATCTATCTATCTATCTATCTATCTATCTATCTATCTATCTATCTATCTATCTATCTATCTATCTATCTATCTATCTATCTATCTATCTATCTATCTATCTATCTATCTATCTATCTATCTATCTACCTACCTACCTATGATAAAAACAAAAAGTCACAAACATGGCAGGGGTCTGAATAATTTTGAGGCCGACTATATATAGAATAGAATAAACATGTTACAATGACATTGAACAGGATGCTTCGTTCCCAGTGCAATAAGTGCAATAAATAAATTTCAATCTAAAACACAATGAATATTGAATAAAAACACTATATATATATATATATATATATATATATATATATATATATATAGTGTAATATTTAAATTCAAGTGTTAATCCAATGTATGTATGTATTTATTTTCAGCAGTGTTTTTTTTTCTTCTTTTTTTTCTACAGTGAATGTATTTCCAGTTGTTTGTCTGTATATAGTGCATCAGTCCTCAGTTTTATTCCATTGTCTGTGTCCTCCTCCACCACAGGCTCCATGAGAACACACCATAAAGACATTAACAGTAGTTTATGGTTGAGCTGTCACCTACTTGGCACCTGCCTCTGAACAAGCAGATAACCACCATTACCATCAGCTCTAAGGGCTGATGGATACTAAAACACACCCTGTTACTTTTACCGCTACCGGTTTGGTTTTTACTCTACGTTCTAGAAGCTTTTGTGTTCAGCAAAGTCCAATGAGGATCAGAGCTTTAGTTATTTCTTTAAACGAGAGAGAAGTGCAGGTGTTTTCTGATGAAGAAAGAATGAGAAGAAAGTTTTGTTTCTGCAGCGCGTGAGCCAAGAGTGCGAGTGTGTGTGTGTGTGTGTGTGTGTGTGTGTGTGTGTGTGTGTGTGTTTATGTAGTGCTTTCAAATAGTTAAAATTTTCCATTAGATTGATCACAAAGTAGGAGTTAATCACACGATTAAATGTTCATTTTTTAATCTATATTAATTGCCTTTAACTTTACATGATTTCATATTAATGTAGTATTTTAAACTGGAAGTGCTTCAGCGAAAAGAACACTCCATTGTCGGGGGGGGGGGGGAGGGGGGGGGGGCTGCGTAGTTATTTTTATGTTATTTTAATTTACCACAAAATACACAAAAATGGACAAAGACACAAACATGCGGAGAAAAAAAATTATACATAGAAAAACAAACTCAAGTCCACACAAAAAACTAACAAACATAGACCTTAAACAGTTTCAACTAGAAAATTACTCTGAGTCCAACCCCCCCCCCCAACACACACACACACACACACACACATACACACACAGAGGTCCACCATGGAGGTTATGCTTTCGCTGGTGTTTATTTGTCTGACTTTCAGCAACATTACTCAAAAAGTGTTGGATGGATTTTGATATATTTTGTAGGATGTGTAAGGAGTGTCACAAGGAACAAATGATTAAATGTTGGTGATGATCCGGAAGAAATCCTATAGATTCTGGATCACTTTTAAATTTTGCATTGCGGTAAATGGAGAATATATTTCAAAATGATCCAGAAGGATTTCTTCAGGATCATCACCAACATTTAATCATTTGTTCCATGTGACACTCTCAACACATCCTAAAAAATGTATTGAACCCCGTTCAGAACGTTCTGCGTAATCCTGCTGACAGACAGACAGACAGACAGACAGACAGACAGACGGGCTTGAATTTAAAACCTTGGTGGACCTCTATTCATTCGAAGGGGGATGTCTGCCTTGGCGGAGGTTTGCACTCTCAGAATGCTTGTCTAGTTAATTGCATTTGCATATGTTTTTTTGGCATTTTTTCTTTATTTCAAAAAAGTTGTAGAATTTGTTTTGGATTGTTCATCTGTTTTTGTTATTTTTTGTGGATTTTTTTGTTTGTTTTTCACATAGATAAAAAAACTGCAGCGAAAACATAATGACCTCCTTGGCGGAGGTAACAAAACAGATTGAAACAAAACAACTGTAAACAACTGTTCCATTTAATTGCGTTAAAATGTTTTTAAATCAGATTAATCATGATGATGGAGTAAACCACGTTAATTTTGACAGCCCTAGTTTTGTGTGTTTGTGGAGGCGGTGCGTTGACTGAGAGGGAGAGAGAGAGAGGGAGAGAGAGAGAGAGAGAGAGAGAGAGAGAGAGAGAGAGAGGGAGAGAGAGAGAGAGGGAGAGAGAGAGAGGGAGAGCGAGCGAGAGAGACAACAGAGCTGCTTGGAAGTATGTGAGGCGGATGTCTCTCGTGAGCAGCTGCACACAGGCTCGTGCGTCTTTGCGCTCAGAGCTCATCCACTCCTGTCTCTTTTGTCGTGTGTCCCACAGCAGCTTCACCTGCGAAACCAAGGCGGAGGACAGCGGACTTGCCCAGGGGACACTGTGCTGACACCACCCCGGGCACACGCAGCCCTCAGTCTACTCGGACCATGGAGGAGAACCCGCCACAGTAACTTCCAGAGGCAGACAGACTGTCACCCAGGAGAGGCTCGTGCTCACCATGAGCCGTTAAACCTCTGTTTGGAGACTGGATTGACCATCTCCTTACAGCATAGGACACGAACAGAGGCCTTTATTCCTTTTATTTCTACCTTCAGATGGACCGAGTGCCCCCGGCACTGGCCGCTAAGATGCGCTGGATCACGTTGGTGTTTGCCGGGTTGACTTTCTGGGGCAAAGTGACTATTTGTAACTGTTTCGACTACGAGGAGGCAGACTATGATTATTATGAAGAGGACAAAGCGGAGACTATTGACTACAAAGATCCGTGCAAAGCCGGTGAGTCTTGGTTCTACTCCAGTAGTTGTTTTATTTACTTATTATTTTAAAACTTGGTGTTCACTTCATGTTTCCCTTTTTCCTGCTGAGTCGCATGTCAATATTGCGCCGTGAGCGCTGGCTTTAAAAGTGGCACGTGCTTGTGTGTATGAGAGATGACAACATGTGTGCGTGCCCGTGCGTGCGTGTGTGTGTGCGCGCCCCGGTCCAGATGCCCTTCCAGTCTTTCCCATGCAGCCTCCATCATCACCGATAAGTCGGTGTCTCGTTTTGATCCCGCGGTGGTTATGCCACGTGCGGCCCCGGTGACGGTCCTGCTCAGTCCACACACACACACACACACACACACACACACACACACACACACACACACACACACACACGAACTGCACTTTTCACAGTGCACACATGCAGCCCGCGCGTGCAACTCTTATACAGACTACATTGGGGATGCGCATGAGTTCATAGGCTGCGTATTTAAGTGTGTTTGCGCGTGCGTCCAGATGTTAAATCAGCCATAACCCAAGACCAAAACAGCTGGACTGTAACAAAAAAACTGGACTAAAACATCTCTCTCTTTCTCTCACTCTCACTCTCTCTCTCTCTCTCTCTCTCTCTCTCTCTCTCTCTCTCTCTCTCTCTCTCTCTCTCTCTCTCTCTCTCTCTCTCTCTCTCTCTCTCACACACACACACACGCGCAAACACCGAAAAAATTGCTGCTGCGGTCTCATAAAACACTTTACAATGCCTGTGTGAGAAAGATCAGTGTCATAACAACAGAAATGACTATGAACTGTTTTTGTTTTGTTTTAGTAGTGTCATAGGTTTTATACTATATATATATATATATATATATATATATATATATATATATATATATATATATATATATATATATATATATATATATATATATATATATATATATATAAACACTGAATCAACTTCATATTCTTTTTCAATAGGTCACACATAAAAACATCTAGTTCAGTGAATCAAATTAAATTGAAATAACCTTCACCCTATGCATTTTAATTTGGTTCACTCAACTAGATTTTTTTTATGTGTGACCATAAAAAGTAAAAAATCGTAAATAAAAAAGCCAAAATTGAAGATTTTTTTAAAGGTGATTCAATGTTTTACTTTTTCAGTGTACATGGTGCGATTTAAAAAAAAAAAAACAGAGGGGGGATGGTTTCTTTCTGGGTGTAATTTGCTGAGGGGGGGGGGCTCTGGTTTTGGACATCACCATTAGGTTGAGTTTATACTCCTAAGCCAAGTCGTCTGTGATGTGCCACCCCCCTGTTGCAGACTTGCATGCATCTCCCAAAAATGTGCCCCAGCGCAGACAGTGAAGCAGAGACCAGAAGAGGCCTCTGATTGGTCCGTTCTACATCCATACACGCACTTCTGCTTCCCTACTTTTCCTTCTTGTTTTGTGAACATGAGCTCATTGTTGAAGACGACTGGTATGAACATGGATTTGGTCGAGTGCGTGAGGAACTGGAAGATTCTGCGAGACGAGTTTGTTCAACAACAAAAGGATCTGATGTGGAAAAGGAGCGAGGATCCAGGTGGAAAATCCTGGCGAGTTTGTGAGTGCGTTGTGACGGTGGAGAGGGCACCCATGTACTCCCCACACTGAGAAGTGATGAAGGACGTTGTAAAGCTAGAGCCACCTTCACCCCCTGACCCCTTCCTGGCCAACCCAGTGCCGGTCACAGCACTGCAAAGGAAATGAATGAAAGAAAAAAGAAAGAAAGAAAACAGCCCCCCCTCTGGTTTTTTGAAAAACTACACCATATATATATATATATATATATATATATATAAAACTACACCATATATATATATATATATATATATATATATATATATATATATATATATATATATATACTTAATCTAGGTTTTATACTGTATTCATTACTTTTGTTTAACTGTTGGACTTGGGCTCCATCACAATTTCATAAAGACAATAATAGCATTCTACTGTATTCTATTCTGTTCACTTACTGATATAAATGAATCACATCCTCATAAGGACAGATTTAGCCTCACTTTAACATAATATAGTTTTTAAAGTGGTGCTTTAGTAGGATTTAAACATGTGCAGAGTTTTTCTTGCACTCCACCCAAGATGAACTCATGTTTTTGTCATACTCATACAGACTCACTTCAGATTTTTTACCATCTCTGGATTTAAGGACACTCTTAACCAAATATATGTTATTAGGAATTTATGCATGTTTGTGTGTTACTATAATTATTGGTGTCATTATTAACCCATAAAGACCCAGTGTTACTTTTGTGTCACTTCCCAAATATTTTTTTTTTAATCTCTATTTGAACGTTATGAAGTGATTTATCACCTTTGGTCATAATATCATCCTCTATATTTTGTGTTTTTTTCCACCTCCATTTAATTTAATGAGCATGTACTTTTATCATCATGGTGAAGTTATGTTAGAGGTTTATTACATCAAAAACAAAACAAAAAAACTGAAGAAAAACAGACTTTTTTTTACCAGTCCATTCTATCATTACCAGAAAAACAAACCCAGTATGTCCTTAATTAAACTCCATGGGTTTTACTGGTGAATCAATGTTCGAGAAGATGATGGTGTTTCCATGGTAACTACAGAGCCTCAGAATGTCCAAATATGGTCATACAGTATTTGATGACCATGACAAGATGAAGAACTCTATTTTACACTAAGTATTGACATATATTGATGGGATTAATGAATCAATAGATATTAAACACTTTATATCAGTAGATGGTTTAGGTTAAATATGGATGTTTGGGTCTTTAAGGGTTAAAAGTCATGGTGTTATTTAGATAAGCTATTAAATCCAGAGGGTTAGATTTTTATATTTCAAAAAATATGTTAATGTTGACACAGTAGCGTGTGTGTAATGTTACATAACATTTAGCTGCAAAAATTGATCAGTCAACTACAAAATGAATGGATAAGTATTTTGGTCACTGATTCAGCTTTTATAATTTTATTTGTAAGGGATAATGTATTGCCCACGTGTGACTATCAGAAAGATATTTCTCGACAGGGCCGAACAGCACCCTGCCGTTGAAGGTGGAGGGGTGTTCTTCTGCCCCGAAGATAAATATTTTTTAATAGTTGTACGTGGGCGTTACATGATCCAGCTTATTCGATTGGCTTTTACAGCTTATTACTGCTTAATTTGAGAAAAGACAGACAATTGTTTCCCGAAATGATTCAGAATTTATTCATATAGATGATGGCTTCTGTCGAGAAAAAGTAGTCCAGCTGGAACGTTATTGTTGTTCCTCAACAACACTCCACTGACACTGTATAGACTACTGTGTTGTGCTGCTGCTTCTGATCTGCTAGCCCTGTTTGGTGACGTTAAACTGCACGAATATTTACTTTCAAAGTGGCCGAACTACCTGCGGAGTTATATGGTACTGTCAGTCTGAAGTGACAAAACTTGTTGCCATTGGCAGCGGGCGTTAATGGTGCAGCGGGTGGTTATCGAAAAAAAATCCACCCGCAGAACGCTAGGATCACTGTCTTTACTCTGGTGCACCCACACTGACTCCGCCCCTTTCTTCTGACTCCGCCCCTTTACTCTGGTGCACCCATAGTGACTCCGCCCCTCTCTTCTGACTCCACCCCTTTACTCTGGTGCACCCATAGTGACTCCGCCCCTCTCTTCTGACTCTACCCCTTTACTCTGGTGCACCCACACTGACTCCGCCCCTTTACTCTGGTGCACCCACACTGACTTACCCCCCACAGTGTCCTGTGAGCCCAGTTCTGGTCTAGTTTTGGTCAAAGCCAAAGTAGTCCCAGCAGGTTTCCTGGGGTCAACACAATAAAACATGTCTCTTCTCAAAACAGTATGTGTTGGAATGAGTGATTTATTTACAAACCAAAACTGTCACGGAACAAAAACTCACACCTCATAATTACTACTCGTTACTTTCTCTCATGTTTGTTTTCTGCCTCATTATGATTGATTTTGTGTTTGATTCGATACATACTCCAATTGATATCGTTAAGGTTTAGAACTGTTGTTTTTCAGACCAGTACTGGGCTCACAGGACACTGTCAGGGGTAAAGGGGCGGAGTCACTGTGGGTGCACCAGATACAGCAGGGGTGGGGAATCCTGGTCCTCGAGGGCCGGTGTCCTGCAGGTTTTATATTTGTCCCTCTTCCATCACACCTGGAGGTCATTAAATCATTATTAGTTTGTGTAGAGCTGGATGATGAGCTGCTCATCAGTTCAATCATGTGACGGAAGAAGGAAATATTTCAAACATGCAGGATCCTGGACCTGGAGGACGAGGATTCCCCACCGCTGCCAAACAGATTCATATGAAAAATACTGAACTGTCCCTTTAACTGTTCTACGACTTTGAATGTCATCTTGTGCTGTGTCAAATATTCATCCACATTCCCCTCATTTTGTGATATTTTGTAGATGAAAACCCATTCAGATAAGAAAGAAAATCATCCGTGGGTGATTCACAAATGAAAAGAGTTGTTAGGTGGAACACTCAAAGGTCTGTCCTGCAGTAATGTTCACACTGAAAGTGTTCAGAAAGAAAATGGAGCAAATACAGCTGAGAAAGGATGAAATGATATTAAAGTGTGGCACAGTTTTCATGCTTTTCACACAGTTTTCTTTTCATCCCTGGTGCCTCTGCTTTCTTCTGACACTCACATGGTTTGTGTTTTGGTTTGTTCACAAATATATGTGTCAGACTGGATGAAGAAAACAGTGATTTCACCACAATGCAACAGTTCATTAACATTAACGTTAACATTAACGTTAACATTAACGTTAACGTTAACATTAACATTAACATTAACTCTGTTAATATCAGCATCATCCTTCAACAGCAACTTCCTCTCCTCTCCTCTCCTCTCCTCTCCTCTCCTCTCCTCTCCTCTCCTCTCCTCTCCTCTCCTCTCCTCTCCTCTCCTCTCCTCTCCTCTCCTCTCCCACTTCCTCTCTCTCCTCCTCTTCTTCCTCTCTCTCCTCCTCCTCCTCTGCCTCCTCTCCTTTTCCTCTTCCTCCTCTTCCTCTTCCTCCTCCTCTTCCTCTCCTCTATATTTGTGTGTTAATAGCACTTCGCAGCCTTCATCATGTTGTCAGTGATGACACATTGGACTGATAAGACGTCCACCCACTGCACTAAACGTCCACGAGCTGACCCACAAACATTCCACACATACCAAATACACAAACCTGACACACATGTGTGTGTGTGTGTGTGTGCACTTGTACTGCTGATTTTCTGTTGATACTGCAG
Source organism: Siphamia tubifer (assembly GCA_020466265.1). NCBI lineage: Eukaryota > Metazoa > Chordata > Actinopteri > Kurtiformes > Apogonidae > Siphamia > Siphamia tubifer. The sequence continues at coordinate 53,709,816 of CM035783.1, forward strand.
TCCTGTACGTCTGTGGTTTTTACTTCTAAGAACCTTTTACGATGTGTGTGTGTGTGTGTGTGTGTGTGTGTGTGTGTGTGTGTGTGTGCATGTGTTTGGATGAAAGCCTGGTAAGTTACAGGGAGACAGTCAGTCTACATATGTTTGAGTAACTGAGCGACTCTTGAAGGTTAAAATAACCTAGTGAGAAAACAGGCAATGTTTTTATTTGCTGGAAATATTTGCCATTTCCCAAGAAGAAGTAGAGCAGTGAAGTCACATCTGAGGAAATGTTAACACTCATTCATTGATTCTCTGCACCGATTGGTCCTCCACACAGTTTTTGGGGTACCAGAGCCTGGCCCACTTAACCACTAGGGCAGGTGTGGGTGTCCTGCGGCTCCAGAGCCACATGTGGCTGTTTCATCCTTATCCTTAACTCCAATTGGCTTAGAAAGAAATAAAAAAAAAAAAAGAAATAGAAAAAACATATGTATCTTATTTCTGTTAGTTTTTTTTAATTATTATTTTACTTCTAAATTAGAAGATTATTGTGATCCTGAAATATTAAAATATTAATAAAATGAATATATTTTATTGTTTTTTGTCAAAATAAATATACTTGCAGAAGCTGGTATACCTGCCAAAACACCGACCACTTGTCGTAACTCTCAACCCCAGCAAGACCAAGTATTGAGAAAAATGTAAGAAAAGAAAAATATTTGAAGACCTGGCGACGAAACTGGACCCGAACGCACAATATGAAAATATATATGCAGTATATATATATATATATATATATATATATATATATATATATGTATATATATATATATACATACCGCGGTCAACCAGTTACAGGTCATTGAAAAATAGTTAAATGATATTCTGCTTGCGGTCAATACAGACTTGAACTTTATTGATGGATAAGTCAACTTGAACCAAACTGAAGTCGTTAACGTCCTCCTGGATGATTTAGAACGACCGTTTAAGGATTCTGGGAGAAGAGAACCAATAGAAACAGGGAGAACATACAAAGTCCAGAAGTCTTAAAAGTATTCAGTAATTACAGCTGTCAATCATGTATTTAAGCCCCGCCCTGTCAGAGAACACCTGTCATTGTCCATAGTTCACATCACAGGGTAGATTTTCGACAGTCTGCAGAAGTGGGTCAAACCCTGCAGCTTTACACATTTACATGGAATTCATTTTACCTAGAGCAAATAAATCACATTACATCCTTCACTGACTTTCTGTGTTTATGTTTCGACTTATTCTCTTTCCACATTTCTATGTTGAAGCACAGAACCATCCACACCGGACACTGAACATTCACTTCTTTTTTTTAAATATTTGATTAAATATAATTTGATATCTCACAGCTGACCAACAAATTGAATTTAAATGATGTATTGCAACTTGTTCAATGTGATGTTTACTAAATCATAAACAAATGACCTTATGGAAGAACCTTTTATACTGACAAGTGTCACATGAGAACATGTGTCCTTGGGCAAGATACTGAACCCTGACTTAGGCCCCCAGTAGGACTGACCTTTGACCTTAGAAACCTACTGGTTTATGAGTGTGTGTGTGAATGGGTGAATGTGAGGCTAATGTAAAGCGCTTTGAACCATGAAGGTGGAAAAGAACTATATAAGTGCAGAACATTTACCATTTAATTGTTCGTTATATCATATGCTGTCATAGAGGAAAAATGTATTTATGAGATTATTTTAATTATTTTAATTCTCTTTGTCTATTAACACATATCAACTGTTAAAGAATTTGTTGAAAAACATAGACCTTACGATCGATGTTTCTTTTGTCAACCAGTAAAGCTTGTGTTTGTACTGATGACGTATTCTGACACCTATGTCACTTGTGGGAAGTCGTAGTTTAGCTGTAAGTCGTACTTGTAATTTTTGAAGTTGTTCTTATAATTTTTGGCAAATACGCAGGGGTGTCCCATCTGTGGACACTTATGTATTGACAGTTATCTTACACCACAGATGAACCGGGTCTTTCCATGGCGTGCTCCCACTTTGTTATCAGAGCGTGAAGAGCGGGTGCTGGTGTCTTTGGGAGCGTATAGTTTTGTAATAAGAAGTGGAAGCACAGCTCATTCCAGGCCTGACCCTGTGGCATCGGTCTGAGTGGTTGGTATTCCACCTCCTGTTTTCGCTGGGAAAACACAAGGGGAATATTTGGCTGTCTGCTTATCTCCTCCGAGTCCCGCGCTGGTAGACAGGAGAACACACACTTCCAGGCCTTTGTGAAGTGATTTCCCCACGCGAACATACATGCACACACACACACCCACACACTTAATACACACACACGCAGAGCTCCCTCCATTCACCCGCGCTTATCTCTTCCTGGTTGTCTGCATCCTGCTACTCAGCTGGAGATGACACACACACACACACACACACACACACACACACACACACACACACACACACACACACACACACACACACACACACACACACACACACACACACACACACATATACACATACACACACACACACACACACACACACATATATACACACACACACACACACACACACATACACACACACACATATATACACACACACACACACACACACACACATATACACACACACACACACACACATACACACACATACGCACTTGCACTCTCTCCTACGTTCACTCAAGAGTCATTCATGCTTCCTTCCAAATCACTGTTCTCATATAATGCTCACACACACACACACACACACACACACACACACACACACACACACACACACACACACACACACACACACACACTCATTTACATGTGTCATGAGGACCAAGTTTCTATATCAAGCAGCGATCAGGTAGTGAGTGTGAGTGTTTTTAATAAAATAAAAATATTAATTATAAAAAATGTAAATGTATTAATAATAATAGTTTGGATTTGTATATTGTTTTTTGGCCACTCAAAGCACTTCACATTAGTGACCCATTATTTATTCACTCTCACATGCAGCTTCTCCACCTATGGCTCCATCACATCACATGTGAATGAAAAATCAATCCTTTAATTAAATACAAAAAGTAAAAATGAATGAATATATATACAATTCCAATAATTAAAAAAATAATAAAATAAATACATAAATAAAAATAAGCAATAATTATAAAATTATTTAAATTTAAGAAATCAAAATAAATGAATAAATACAAAAACAATCATTTAAAATTAAATAAAGTAAATAAAATAAATAAATAATATTTAAAAATAACAATAAATACATAAAAATAAAAGAATAATTGAAAAAATACATTCAAATTCCTTTTTTTTGTTTTTAAAGTAAACATATCTTCAAACCATTGAAAAATACGTTTCACTTTGCACCTGTTTCCCTCATGCTTTATGGGGACTTCCAGAAAAATACAAATTAATGTATTTATAGGACCACATCATTTCTATTTTACGAGTGGGGACCTTTATTCATATTTAACCCTCTTGGGGACCTGAATTTTGGTCCCCATATTGTCAGAGGTCCCCATGGTGTGACTGTGTAAACATATCAATGTCCCCATGAAGATAGGTATAGAATCACACACACACACACACACACCTCTGCCTTGGTCCCAGTGAAGCAGTTGTTAGTGTCCCCACCAGCTGCCTGTTGTCTCCTGCTCATACAATAGTCATGGATCATAACACACAAATACAAACAATATAATGTGTTTTCTTCTATGCATTTACAAACTCAGGTTATAATAGTTTTTTCCCTCTAACTCAGTTAGATTTAATTAGTTTTTACAGCAGACTGGATAGGTTTTTTTTCTTTTCTGAACACTTAGTTTTTATTTAATTTAGTTTACTATATTTTCTATGTTATACGGCGCGCTGTCAATGAATGGTTTATTTGACTTTTTTTTCTCCATATATAAACCTTCACCAAGTCCGTTTGTCTGTCTGTCAGCAGGATTACGCAACAAGTTCTGAACGGATTTTGACTAAACTTTCAGGAATGATAGATAATGGGTCAAGGAAGAACCTATTTGATTTTGAGCAATGAAGGTCAAAGGTCAAGGTCACGCTAAAGGTCAACATCTAAAACACATCAGTGGTAATATCTGAGGATTCAGACAAGATAGAATCTGGTGTTTTTTTTTCATTCACATGGTCTGACCTTCTGACATAACCCTAACCTTTGACCCCTAACCTTAACCTTCAGACATCAGATGGGTCAACACCTATAACCCTAACCTTTGACCCCTAACCTTAACCTTCAGACATCAGATGGGTCAACACCTATAACCCTAACCTTTGACCCCTAACCTTAACCTTCAGACATCAGATGGGTCAACACCTATAACCCTAACCTTTGACACCTAACCTTAACCTTCAGACATCAGATGGGTCAACACCTGTCACTCTATCACGTCTTGTGTCAAGCCTTGGTGGAGGTCTGCTGTCTGTGACTGCCTTGTTAGTAGGGGTGTGACGAGATTTCACGTAGCGTTAAATTTCTGTCCTGGTATTACATGGGTGTGATTTGGTAGGGAATCCCCAACCCCTGGTTTTGGACATTGGGTTCGTTAGGGTCCACTGATTTTGCTTCCCGCCCTGTGGGTCTGGGATCCCAGCTGACAACAAATGCGATAAAACATAGAGGAAAGTTTGGAGTTGACATTATTTCTATATTATTCTGTTATTATTTCACTGCAGATCAAATTTAGCTTCATATGGAATTGAACTGAAATAAGTTTGACACCCCTGATGGAGTGTGATGATAAGTGTGAAATGGCTACACAATTCTACAAAAACTTTAAATTACGAGATAAAAAGTCAAATTCATGAGGTACACAGTCTAAATTGTGTACACATGTAGAGTTTCTAAAAAGACGTTGGTGGTTCGATGGTAACCACTGCACTCCCTCTGTGTGCATCGATGGATTTCTTCTTTAATAGAGTTATTATCCCCAGTGCTCTCTGTTGTGCTCAAAGTTAGGAAGGAGGCGCTCCATGTAGCCCAAGGGATGGTTTCATTCTTCATTATTATTTGGTTTTGTTGTGTATTTATTTGAAATATCCAGCATGTTATGAAATTTTTAAAAAAGTTTGTTGAGTTGGGGTTAGAGAGGGTTAAGGAGCTATAAAAATACATAAATAAATAAATAATTGTTGAATAACACTGGTCTACAAGTAAAATGCTTCCAGAATAAAACTAATGAAATGTTCCCACATGTGTGTTAGTGATAAAGTATTAAATGATGCTCGGATCAAGTTTCCAAGATAAGTCTGGGGTCAAAGTGTGAAATTATGAAACAGTTACTGCCTTTTTGCTTTGTAGGACAGTATAGGACAGTATAGGACAGTATGGTACAGTATGGGACAGTATAGGGCAGTATAGGACAGTATAGGACAGTATGGTACAGTATAGGACAGTATGGGACAGAATAGGACAGAATAGGACAGTATAGGACAGTATAGGACAGTATAGGACAGTATAGGACAGTATAGGACAGTATGGTATAGTATAGGACAGTATAGGACAGTATAGGACAGTATAGGACGGTATGGGACAGTATAGGACAGTATAGGACAGTATAAGACAGTATAGGACAGTATAGGACAGTATAGGACAGTATAGGACGGTATGGGACAGTATAGGACAGTATGGTACAGTATAAGACAGTATAGGACAGTATAGGACAGTATAGGACAGTATAGGACAGTATGGGACAGTATAGGACAGTATAGGACAGTATAGGACAGTATAGGACAGGCACATGAACTCCTTGGGTGTTGGTGTGAATTTCAAGATGGCCGACTTTTGTCTGGCCCATAACCTTTGAGCAGGTGGACAGAGTGCCACCATATTCAGTGTGCTAATGCTGTAGTTCACATGAACTCATTCTTTTATATTTTGAATTTAAAGAATCATTCCATGGTTATTCCATTAATATTGTTGTGTTTTCCGTTCATTCATTGTGTGTTGGTTCTATTGAAAAAAAACGTGCAGTTGTTTTGTTTCCAGCTGTTTACCGCTCCTTCCTCATACATGTCCATGATGAGGTGATAAGGCGTCTGTGATTGGCTCAGAATGTGTGAAGGAACCTCCCCCCCTCCCCTCTTGCTGTGTGTGTGTTTACCATCCCAGAGTAACATCCAGCTAGGTTTTGTGCCGTCGCTTGCAGAAAAAAAAAAACAGTCTTTATTTCCACAGAGACACATGAACCAGTTTGATCCAACAGTTTTTTACAGTTTGTGCAGCAGCTACTGTGGCGCCGTCTGCTCTAGTAGATGCTAATGCTAATGCTACTTGAGATTCATTGCAATGGGGGAGGGGCTTGATCCCACGTGGGTGATGTGTAGTGGACAAACTTTTTCTGAGTGTCTGGTTTCTCTGTTGTTTTCTATGAATGATGGTAAATCCATCCAGTGGAGGAGACAAGAGGTAAATGTTAAATGTTCTGCTTGCACCTTCATGGTGCTCAAAGCGCTTTACATTAGCTTCACATTCACCCATTCACACACACACACACACACACTCACACACCAGTAGGTTTCTAAGGTCAGTCCTACTGGGGGCTTAAGTCAGGGTTCAGTGTCTTGCCCAAGGACACTTCAACGTGTGGACAGCCAGAGCCAGGACGCGAACCGCCAACCTCTTGGTCATTGATCTTAAGCCCAAGTCCGAGCCTGACCCAACCCGAATTTCAGGCGGGGTCGGGCCTAAAATGTCAATCATTATGTTCGGACCAGGTTTCTCTCTCGCCAACTTAAAAAAAAAAAAAAGAAATATATATATATGTTTATAAAAATGTATTCTAAAACGATGTGTGGATATTAAACTAAGGAATACTTGTTATAAAATAAATAGTTTGGATAAAACAGAAGGTGCTGTGAGGTAACTGCTGTTTAACTACTAAACAGGAGCCGTTGAGCCAGAGCATCCTCTGGGCACATGAACACTGCCCTCTTAATAATCTTCCCCTCCACAAGTCCACAAGTCCACAAGTCCACAAGTCCACAAGTCTGCATCTATTTTGACCTGGTCCTGATATGGAGCAGTAAGAAGTCAAGGATAATGTAAACACAGTGACGTGTGGAAAAGCTTCAAATTGATGTTGAAAATGCTACAGAAACATGCATTGACTTCGTTGAATGTAGTCAATGTGGGCTTTGGTTTGATACCAGAGTAAAAAGACTGGACCCTGAGCAGGTCTTTAAACAGCTGTATTTGTTGTATTTTATCAAGCTTGTTTATTTATATATTATATTAAATTTAATTTGTTATCATAAAACACCCTCCTCCTCCTGAGTCCTCACAAATAAAATATGGAATTTCAGGTTTGCTTCAGGCTCGGGCCTGAAAATCAAGTTAATTGGTCAAGGTTGGGCTGGGTCGGGCTTTAATACCCGCGGGCCTGGGTCTGGTTGGGCTGGATTGTTTAGGCGCGGTCTTACCTCTAGAGGGGACGCAGCATGTGTCAGTAACTCAGGGTGACTCATCAGATTCCAAAAGTGGAAAAGTAGTTTTCAGTGGAATGACTCCTTTAATATACAAGTGGGTGAATGTGTGAGTGGGTGAATGGGTGAATGGGTGAATGGGTGAGTGGGTGAATGGGTGAATGGGTGAATGTGTGAGTGGGTGAGTGGGTGAATGGGTGAATGAGTGAATGAGAGCGATGTAAATGACGGGTGACTGGAAGCATCGTGTTTCGGGGATATACCTTCACCAGTCACTGTATGGGTCTAGTTCGTCCACTAGGTTTATTCCTGTTCTTTTTTTTTATTTTTTACTGACTGTCACAAACTGTTACTGCTGAACAATATGTGTTGAACTGTGAGTGTTTCAAAACATATGAGGATCTCCAGTTCTCCCAAGGACATTTGGTCTCCTGTTGTCTCCTGTTTGCGCTGCATGATTTATAAATGAATGTTTAAACTCTGTTATGGTTTGTGACGGGGTGATGTTTCTGTTTGGAATCAGTTGTTTGTGTTACATTCATTTAATATTTTAACTCTAGACAAAAAAGATGTTCAATCTAACTGATTAATTTAACCCAACATTGGTTGGATGTGTATTCTTATCTTTCTATGGGTATTGATATGTTTACACAGTCACAACATGGGGACCTCTGAAACTATGGGGACCAAAATTCAGGTCCCCATGAGGGTTAGATAAAAAATAAAGTTCCCCAGTAATAAAATAGAAATGATGTGGCTCTATAAATACATTAATTTGTTTTTTTTCTGGAAGTCCCCATAAAGCATGATGGAAAATGTTTCAAAGCAAAACATGTATTTTTCAAAGATTTGAAAATGGGTTTTCTTTTTTTGTTTTTTTATGTATTTAGTTGTTTTTTTTTTTCATTTGTTTATTATATTGTTTAGATTATTTTGTATGTAATCATTAATTTAGATTATTTATTAATTTTAATTTAGTTTTCCAATATTTTCCTATTATTTTTATTACTTGTATTTAAATTAAAAAAAAAAAAAAAAAGATGTTTTCACTCACTACCCAATGGCTACTTAATTACAAAGTTGGTCCTCATGAGACATTTAAACAAATATGTGTGTGTGTGTGTGTGTGTGTGTGTGTGTCCTCACAGAGACATATTCTATAACTCAATGAATACTTAAGATATCACCATGAAATTACATGGGAATATACATATAGCTAATGTGCATCAGATGCAATGATCCATTTGAGCAAAGGTCAAAGGTCAAGGTCACAATTAACTAAAAGGTCAAAATCACATTATGGGTTCTAACTCAAGAATGAAGGGTCAAACAACTTTCAGATTGGTACCAAACGATGTGGAATGAAGATTTATACAATTCTCATAATTGGTGTTATCACATACGACCAATAGTTTTTCAGATCTCTGGAGGTCAAAGGTGACATGTGGCCAATTTAACTTGTGTAACACTGTTTGTGTCAAACATAAACATATCACGCTATAACTAAATCAATACTTGATATATTATCATAATATTACACACGCTGACACATATATACATATAACGAAATTATCAATATTGCAAAAGGTCATAGGTCAAGGTTGCATTTAGCAGAAAGATCAAAGTCACATTATTGACTCTAATTCAAGAACAGGTTGTCATAGAAACTGGAGATTGTTACAAAATAGAGACAAGATTAGACGTTGAGTGAACACTGAAACCCACAGTGGTGTGACAGTCAGCCTCAGCTACTCTTCACCCCTTCCCCCCATTTTTAAGTAGGAAGGAAACTAGAGCAATGTGTGTGTGTGTGTATTTGACACTATGGATGAGTTGTGTGTTGGGCAGAGGATGAGCGGTCTCACTCATATTATATTAAACAGGATTTTCCCGAGCAGAGTGCTACTGCCACGGAGCTTCCGAAGTCTTCCTCAGGATTCCCGCCTCAGCACAAACTCTGGCTGAGCTGAAAGTGGACTGTTTGTTTTGGAGCGTCATTGTTCCGGAGCTGGAGAAGCCATGAGTCAGCACCGATGTCACCCCGCCCACCTGCCACACTTTGCTCAATTATTAAATGTCTGGGTGCTTCTTTTTTTTTTCTTTTTTTCCACCTGGCTCTTCTGATGGTTTTTATAGCAGCGAAAATCACATGTTGACATTCATGTGTTATTGTCAAAGGGAAATCCACCTCCTCTTTATACTCAAACTCAGTTTTTTGTTGTTTTTTAAATGTGCTTTGTATTGTAGGAACCAGCTGTTATACTGAGGATAAGATAGAAGCAAATACTAATGGTGTTTTAAACCATGAAGCACAGCATAGACAATAAGTGACTCATCTGGTAGCTTCATACGTCCACTAATCACATGGTTTAGAACCACGGTTCTCAAACTGGGGTCCGTGGACACCTAGGGGGACGTGGCGCATATCCAGGGGGTACGCGAAATTATTCACGTTTTTTTTTTTTTTTTTTGCTGTTTTATTTTGAAATGCGGAAGTTTTATTTTGTAGCGAGCCGGCGGAAGTAACAGCGCTGTTTGACGCCAGCTTGACTAAATTGAGACGGAGCGAGTCACAGGCTATTTTTAGCCACCCTGCAGCGAACATGGATCGATTTTTGTGTCCGCCAAGTTCCTCAAGAAGTGGTAAAAGAAATGACAATGAAAATGACAATGACAAAAACAAACGCCCTAACCCTAAAAAGAGAAAGTACATTGATAGTTATATTGAGTTTGACAAGCTCATCCCTCTCATTAAGTCTCTGTCTGTCTGTCTGTCTGTCTGTCTGTCTGTCTGTCTGTCTGTCACACACACACACATGGTTTTGTGTGTCTTTTGTTCCGTTTATTATTTTAAAATTATTTAAAATTGTTGTTTCTGAAGTGTTCATTTATATTATAATACCTGAAAATGTGGCTGGTTTGCACAAAAGCACTATTAAAAAAGGTTATCATTGTTTCATAATAATCATTGTTGAAGTGGTTTTTTATCATTTTCAGTATCGCCAGGATGAGGGGGGACATGGAAAAATTTCACCCCCCCAAGGGGGCCTGGGCCAAAAAAGTTTGAGAACCCCTGGTTTAGAACACAGGTGTTAAACCGGGGGCCAAATCCGGCCCGCCAAAGGGTCCATTCCGGCCCATAGGATGAATAACAATAAAGATATTAATGACTTTAATTCAGGTTCCACATTCAAAATAATTTCATCTCAATTGGGTCAGAGCAGTAAAATATGATCATAATTTCCTACAAATAATGAAAAGTGCAGATTTGAATGTAAAAAAGTCAAATTACATGAAAATCTTTATATTAACAAACCACCCTTTTACAAAATATCTGAAGAGACGTTAAGTTTAATATTACAAATATGCTGCTTGTTACTAAATGTTTAGTGTATTTGTAATTGTGCAGATGTGCAAATGACAAACTGATAAAAACTGAGACAGAAAATTGTTAATATTGCACTTGTTTTTCTTAAGAAATCTCAAGTTGATGATGTAATTCACATTTTGAGGGAAAAATTATAGACGTAAACCTTAACATGATGTGATTTTACTCTTTTCACGGTCATTATTTGACTGGTCTGGCTGAGGTCATATGGGGCTGAATGTGGAACTGAACTCAAACCACCCCTGGTTTAGAGCGTGTTCACACCTGGGAAACTCTTCAGTCTATTTATTTGTGTCACAAAAATGTTGGTCCCCTCTTCAGTCCAAAAAGGAAAAAGGAAAAAGGATGGCTGGAGTCACAAATGCCGCATACATCTTGCTTTTATTTTCAGTGAAAAGAAAAAGAAATCATTGAGGCATAATCAAACAAACATCATGGTCACACTGCGTGGCATCCAAAAGACTGAGCCCCTGGGCCCTGTTAGCTACAGCATTATAAAGGCTAAGCCCCTCCCCTGGACCAACCATTATTCAATGAACCAAAAAAATAGCTTCCTGGCCTTTCTACATGAACCCATAGGTTCCACATTAAACCCATTAACAGAGTCAGTGACATACACACTAGGGCATTAACAGACACGCCGACTCCTGGAGCACAAGTCAACTTAAATTTGGAAATTTGGAGGAGTCGACAAGTCACATGTTATTCTTTCTGCCCCCCCCCCCTTCTCTCTCTCTCTCTCTCTCTCTCTCTCTCTCTCTCTCTCTCTCTCTCCCTCTCTTGCTCTCTCTCTCTCTCTGGGCACGTAAACACAATCAGACCTAAACCAGACATGGTTGCTGCAGGTAAGAACAAAACAAAAAAGAGTGACAGACACACACCGCATGTGTATCTGTCACTCTTTTTTACTTCACCTTCGATGAAAAAGAAAAGGCACGGCCATCTGAAGAGGCTTTCGCTAGCTGATCTGCGTGATATAAGCAGCATCCGCTAGCTAACCTGCGTGAGCACCAGCGCAGACAACACAAACCTTTTTTCCAACATGATGTGGACAGTGTGGTGTGTGTCTTGGCCGCTGCCTGAAACTTTTTGCACTTTATATAAAAAGTGAAGACCTGTGACAGACGTGTGGACAGTCCAGTTATAGAGCCGTGGGTCCAGACAAAATGTGGACATATGTTCACCTACTCATGTTCAGTTATATTTAACAGAAAACTCTTTGCTAACGTTAGCCTTTGTTTTGTTGGTGTTAAAATGTTGATGCTTGTGTCTTTTCAGTGGACATTGTTACGTTGCAGTGAACTTTAATACAAGTTACTCATTGATGGACAGACGTGTGTCTGTGTTTTTTTTTTTTTTTAGCTACGTGTCTGTGTTGTTCCTCAGCTGACAATGTGATGATGTCATCATGACATGTCGACTCAACTCTGACTTTATTGACAGATAAGTCGACTTGAAAAAAACTGAAGTCGTTAATGCTCTAATACACACATCATCATCATCATCATCATCAATGCTAAATCATTCATATTATACTTATTATACTTTTGACCTTACTTTGTAAGCATTAACTTTTAATGGATTTCTTAACGAACTTCTTCCTCTACAAATTGAAAGTAAAATAAAATGTTATAAAAGTTAAAATAAAATAAATAAAATAATATATTTTTCCTTTTTTCAAAATCAAACCTGGTGCTTGACTGTAGAAGTTGAGGTGTGAATGTGTTTGTCATTGTTGTGGTTTGTTGTTGTTGTTGTTTTTCTTGGCAGGTGCAGTTGTTGATTTGAGTACTAAGCTGTGGTTAGGGTTAAAGGTCAAAGGTTAGTGGGTACTGAGCTGTGGTGCTGCTGGAAATGTGTCTGCATTGTGCTTGTATTAGCTGCTCTACATCATTGTTTACACACAGTGTCTTCATATTGTCCATGTCTTATCACTCACTTTTTTCTCATTTCTACCAGGAACCCAAAATGCTGCCAAACAAAAATATTTGAAAGTGGCGGGGGCGTCTTCAGTAATAAAACCTGTATTTTCCGACGTCATTCTGGCTGGATAACAAATCTTGCAAGACAGAATTACACAAATAACACGGCGAGCAATGTTGCTAAATTACATCTCACGAAATCTCATCACACAAGATCTCGTCACACCCCTAGTCATCAGAAATCCTGGCTCCTGTTTTTCACATATGTGACCCACCACCACGAAACCAGGCATAAGTCGCGCTGAGCCGTTCAGAGCTACAGCCAAATTTAGGCTGGAAGGTGATTTGTTATTTGTGTTTACACCTTATCAAAAAACGGTACCTTAACACCTCTATGTTCACTTCCTGTGGTCATTACATTGAAATCCAATCAATAAAGGTGTTTATTGAGTCAATTATTTAAGCGGCGACAAAAGTTCAGGTATTGCTGAGCAAAGACAAAGACGACTTCCACCTCTTTTCGCCGAACAAAACGATCTCCGTTCCGTGGGTAAACACCCAAGTGTTTGGTACGAGGTAAAAGCTTATATTGAATGTTCTGTCCAATGGTGTAAGCCAAATGATTATAATACGTCACACTTCTGTCCTATTATTATAATATATAAAACTTCTGTGACATGTCCATCAGAGTGTCCTTTAACATCTGTCAACAATTTGTGTCAATCGGATACAAATTATTATGCGTTGCTAAGGACTTCCTACCCCAAAACAGTCCAAAACTTTAACGGACAATATCTAAAAATATGCAAATTGTAAAATATGTCCAAATGTGGATATTAAAATGACCATAACTTTGGTTCTACTTGTGATAGAAACATCATTTTTTCACCATCTTAAACCTTAGTTTCCACTCTACCAAGATACACACATAACTCTGTTTGGATTTACACACACTTATGCCTGGTTTACTGGTGGTGGGTCACATATGTCCATTTCAATATTCGACCACATATGACGTCACTCTGACGTTATGTGACGTCGCACAACGACCAAATGTCACATGTTAGATCTAATGTTAAATATGAAGCACAAGATATTGTCTGATTTAACTAAATATGTCAATAACCTGCTTTAAGGTAAAGGTCATACATTTACCAAATATACCATTGGTTTGACTGATACTATCTGGTCTGGATTCTGTGATATCACCACTGATGTGTTTTAGATGTTGACCTTCACTTTGACCTTTGACCTTTACAGCTAAAAATGTAATGGTTTCTTCATTGATACGTTATTAATCATCTCTGAAAGTTTCATCAAAATCCATCCACAACTTTTTGAGTTATCTCACTGAAATGAAACAGACAGACAGACAGACAGACAGACAAGGTAAAACATAACCATAACCAGAGGTAAAAATAATGTTAAACATTGAGAACAGTTCATTCTGCATCAGCGAAGGCATTCTTGTAATCAGACGTGTCCATGTCAGTGAGACATTTGTCCCTGGCTCATATATGCTGCTATCAGCTGTGCCCCCCCCCCCCATGCAGCCCAGATAATGACATGTCTGTTGATTAAACAATTTGTTTTTATAAAGTATCTTCTTCAGACATTAAATGTGTTAAATCTTACAGACTTTAATCAGGTGAATCATAAAACAAATGACTTTAGTGTTGGTTAGTTCATGTTTTTAATATATATGATGGTGTGTTATTCCACATATACAATGGATTATTATTATTATTATTATTATTATTATTATTATTATTATTATTATTATTATTATTATTATTATTATTATTATTATTATTATTATTATTCCTATAGAAACAACCTGTAAAGTGAATGGATCATAATGTGCAGACAGTGTTTGAAGTAGATCTGACACTAATATTCCTTTGGACTTAAACCTATTCTACTGTTCATTCTAAATATTTCACATTTTGAGCCCAGACTGATCTTGGAAACTTGATCGAACCATCATTTAAGACTTGAGTTTTCTTTATCACTAACACACATGTGGGAACATTTCATTAGTTTTATTTCAGAAGCATTTCACCTGTAGGCCAGTGTTATTGGATAGTGTTAAAGATGAACAGAAATGAACAAATGAATCAAGAAAATGAACAAAAATCAGCAAAATATTTAGTAAAATAAAAAGTAAAATTTCACATTTTGACCCCAGACTGATCTTGAAAACTTGAGCCAACCCCAAAACCTCGGTCTGCCTCTTGGACTCACTTTTCCTTTTCTGGGTTAGAACGATTGGTGCAGCCGTAACCTACACAAAACATAAACATTTACCTAAAGGAAAACTCACTGGGCTTCACTTGCTGCCTTCCATCTGAAAATCGTGCACTGACTATATAGCAATGTGATGTCACATAAAACCAACCAGTTAACCTATCAGAGCATGTGTTTGGATGGTGGGCGGAGCCAGAGTACCTGGAGAAAACCCACCAGACACGAGGGGAACATGTAAACTCCACACAGAAAGGTCTGGTGTGGGAATAGAACCAACAACCTTTTTGCTGTGTTAACCACTGCACCACCGTGACACCCACAGCCCTCAGTATGTTTGGTAATTTGGTTCAAATCAGAGTTGGACGCTCATGGTGAAGAACAGAAGAACAGATCCACTCTCATTTAGAGATTTGTCTCAATGCAAATGCTGTTTAACTCATTGACTGTGTTCAGAATAGACAGCTCCGTACTATTTTGGACATTTTCACTGAACTTTTAAGACCCAAAAAATAGGTGTCTCACAGTGTTGGGAAAGTTCACCATAATTAGGAACTAGTTCAAAGTTCAGTTCAAGTTACTCAATATGAATTAGTTCAGTTCATCGTTCATTCTTCCAAATTACTAGAAGTTCATGGATCCCAAAATGAACTTTTTCGTTCTTTTTTTTTTGTCATTATTGTAAACTTATTATTAACTGTTCCTAACGTTATCCTGACCGTAGTCAGGAAATCAGGGGAAAATCTCGTCCTCCTCTCAGGGTTAACTTTCCTCTGCAGGTTCTTGGAACACAAGGAGCGGTTTCAGTGAGTTTCGTTTTTAATGTTTATTTCCAAGAACGGGACAACACCTGCTCCGGTCACCGGTCACACTCTGTACATTTAACTCTTTTTCTCCACTCCCAAAAATTCTCTGCACTTCTCTCTCTCTCTCTCTCTCTCTCTCTCTCTCTCTCTCTCTCTTTGTCCCGCCCAAAACGCTTCTCATTTTCTATTCCACAACATTATGTTTCCAACATTTGTTCAGAATAATACAAAAATGACATCTATGATAATGCTGTGTTTTTGATCCCATTTTATTCCTTATAGGACTCGATAATTACAATGTGATAAATATGAACTACATAAGATCGCAGTTCAATAAATGCCAGAATAACCGCATTCACAACTTCCTGTTCATTTGGCAAAAGTGAACGAGTCATTCACGTTCGTCAAAAATATGATATAGTCCGTGAACGATTGTTCAATGAACTCGTTCAGGTACAACACTGGTGTCTCAACACCTTGTATTACCTCGTTCACGGGTGTTCACGCGAGATGTGCAAAACTTTTTTGTGTAAAGCACCTTGAGTTGTCCTGTACATGAAATGTGCTATACAAATAAATTTGCCTTGCCTTTTAGTGGGTACTAAACCAGCACTTGTGGCTCAGTTGGGTCGCCCAATAACCGAGAGGTTGGCCGTTCACGTCCCAATTCCGTCTCTCGACATGTCGAAGTCTCCTTGGGCAAGACGCTGAACCCTGACTTAGTCTCTCGGTAGGACTGACAGAACCTCAGAAACCTACTGGGGTATGAGTGAATGGGTGAATGGGTGAATGAGAGGCTAATGTAAAGCGCTTTGAGCACCATGAAGGTGGAAAACAACTATATAAGTGCAGAACAAACAGCAATAATAAATAAATAAATACATGAATAAAATAAGTGAATGAATAGAAAAATAAAATAAATAAAATAAAAAATAAGAGCAAAATGCAGACAACTTAGAAAAAGGAAAGAAAAAAAGGGATAAGAAGAAGGAAGGGAGGAAAAAAGAAAACAAACAACAAAAAAAACTCTATTTGATACCTACTTTCATATCTGCTCATTTGTTTTTAGTTGGTTTTTTTGTTTTTTGTATATATGTCTATGTTTAGTACTTCAGTTATTGATTATTGGTATTGTTATTATTGTTATTGTTAGTATTTTATTTATCATCATTTTTGTACTATGCACAAGATGAATTTAGGTTATTGGGGAAGTGAAGAAGGGGTAGAATTAAATAAGCTTATGCTTCATCCTACTGCTTTTTGGACATGTCATTGTTATTATTATTATTGTTGTATTGATTATTGTTGCACTTTGCACATGTTCGAAATAAATCATTCAAATCAAATCAAATCAAATCAATATGGCGTTAGAACGTGTTTACCTGCACTCCCAAAGTGACAGGCTCTGCTGGGTTCTTAGAGATGTGGGGATGAACCTGCCACCTCACCCTCATCGATCGTAGTCGCCACACTGCACTGTCACACAAACTCTAAGCTTTTCTCTCTCACCCTCTCAACTCGCCAACCTCCGTCTTCTTTGGGGCACAAATCTACAGGTGCCTTTTATTGAAATATACAGGTTCTGCTCTCGATAGGGACAGAAATACATTAGCCACAAGTCTGAAATTCAGTCTTTGATCCACTGCCCCCATGAAAAAAAACACAAAAGACGTAAATATCCGACTTCTTCAGTCAGTGGTTAACACATGACTTCAGACACCAGCCATCATTTACATTCTTAGTCTCAAAAACCTTCCCAGTGAAATCATGCACATTGTGAAAGATGTTAAGATAGTTTGTCAGGAGCAGCATGGAGTCTGTCAGGTCTGATACCGAACACAAGAACAATTGATTTAATCTGACATAACCACACAAACATTTAGCTTGAACCTGATATTACAGTCCCAGAGCGAGGTTCCCTGTGTTAATGTTTTACTTCTTTTTAATTCACTGTTGCTCCTTTTCATGTTGGTATTAAACATATTTGTATTTTTACTTAATCTTTGTGTACATAAGCATTGGCACACTGGGCCTTTGGGTGCATGTTCTGGATGGACTAACAGTAAATGGAGCTGTGTTTGTGTTCTTTTGTAATGTCTGGCTAAACCCCTGACCTGCAAGAGAAGAGTCTCAGTGTCACAGTAATATGATTAAGAGGTTACACCAGCTCTGTGTGTGTGTGTGTCATAACATATGATCATATTAAGCTTCATACCAAACATTTCTTTGCTTGTAATCCAGTTTAGGTTATTAAATGTGCACTTTCCGAAGTCAACGATCGCTTTATTTTTCATAAGACCAATCAGAATTTAATATTATTTATGTTTGCAACTTAAAGGGACAGTTCAGTATTTTTCAGATGAATGTGTTTGTTATCAGTGTCTTTACTCTGGTGCACCCACACTGACTCCGCCCCTTTACTCTGGTGCACCCACACTGACTCCGCCCCTTTACTCTGGTACACCCACAATGACTCCGCCCCTTTACTCTGGTGCACCCACACTGACTCCGACCCTTTACTCTGGTGCACCCACACTGACTCCGCCCCTTTACTCTGGTGCACCCACACTGACTCCGACCCTTTACTCTGGTGCACCCACACTGACTCCGCCCCTTTACTCTGGTGCACCCACACTGACTCCGACCCTTTACTCTGGTGCACCCACACTGACTCCGCCCCTTTACTCTGGTGCACCCACACTGACTCCGACCCTTTACTCTGGTGCACCCACACTGACTTACCCCCCACAGTGTCCTGTGAGCCCAGTTCTGGTCCCATTTTGGTCTAAACAAAAGTCGTCCCGGCAGGTGTCCTGGGGTCAAGAAAATAAAACCTGTTTCTTCTCAAAACAGTATGTGTTTGAATGAGTTATTTATTTACATAACAAAACCGTCACGGAACAAAAACTCACACCTCGTAATTGTTTGGAGAAACTTTGTATCAATAGCGATCAATGTGCTAGCGTTGTCACTGCTAACAGCTGTGAACCTTATCAAACTACTTTCATCAGTTGTTGGTCAGTGTTAGTGGCTGCTACTTTTGAGAAGAAACAGGTTTTATTTTGTTGACCCCAGGAAACCTGCCGGGACTACTTTGGCTTTGACCAAAAACCGGACCAGAACTGGGCTCACAGGACACTGTGGGGGGTAAGTCAGTGTGGGTGCACCAGAGTAAAGGGGCGGAGTCAGTGTGGGTGCACCAGAGTAAAGACACTGATGACAAACACATTCATCTGAAAAATACTCAACTGTCCCTTTAACATGAATTAATCTATCATCATAATTAATCTTATTAATTAATTTATTTTTTTTTTACACATTTTAGTGGAACAGTTGTTTACAGTTGTTTGGTTAAAACTGTTGAAGGTGTTGAATAAACATGTTCATTGCATATATGTGACCCTCCAGCAAAACCCAGTCACTTTGGTCAAATTTCATAAATTCATATTTTATATTTATCTGAAAGTTTATTAAAATGTTTGTGTGACACTAATTCAACCAATCAGAGGACGTTTTTCAACATCGCCATAGCAACAAGAGCTTTAGTTTAGTGCAGAAGGCTTTGTTCTGAGGCCTCCCATTGGTTCAAATCTATAATTCTGTAGATTTCTATTTAAGGGTTGTCTAGAGGGAATCCCCATCTTTCCAACGGTACCAAACATGACGGGGAAATACCTAACGCCAGCGCCAAGGAAAGTCGTGTTTGGAGTCGATTTGTCTTAGTTTTAGACTTAATTACTGTCAGAGTCAGTTGTTGTTCTTCCTAAAAGACATGATTTGAAGAAGTTACGCTAGGAATTTAACAAACACTCATAGTTAGAAGTGTTCAGGAGATATTTTACTGGGATTTTATCAATAAACTTCAACTTCGATAATTTTGACCCACATAACGTATTTGAGGCAAAAACTGCTGTGACTGAACCACTGCTTTATGACACATATAATTATATTTTGCACATGTTTTGGATGTTTTATGATATTTCTGGGGTGTTTTTTTCTGTCTTTTAGAAGAGTTTTTAAATATATGTTGTATTTTCCAATGTTTTTTTTTTTTTTTGGTAAATTTTTTTGTGGATTTGAGTGAATTGTAAAATGTAAAAGTCACTGTAGGTTTTGCACCAGAGTAAAGACACTGATCCCATATAGATTCATGTGAAAAATAGTGAACTATCCTTTAAAAAAAAAAACAGTTGTCTGACTTTAATTGTCTGTTATTTGGATGACTTTATCGGTCTGGCTTTTATTACCAGGTCATTTCAGACAGATATACAGTTGTTCGCATCACTGCTCTGCCATCTGTTTATAGCTGTGTTCATGCATGTAGAAACCATGCCCATTCTAGACAACACACACATACTTACACACATTTTTTGTGGGTGTAGTGGTGTGTAAATGAGTGTCTGTCAGTGTCTGGGTCTGTGTTTAAGTTGGTAAAATGTATGATTACAGCGGTTGTGTGTGTAGACCTGTAACAACATGGTGATGAAAGCCAAAGTCTGTGTGATTTGTGATCTTTGGTTTCATTTGCACAGACACGAACTTGGGTCTGTAGATATTTTTAGAAGATCTCCACTTCTGTTCTCCAGACCAGTGGTAATCATTTCATTTTCTCTTACATACATGCAGAAGGGTGTGGATATCATTCTTTGGACTGAGCAGCTACTTTTTTTGGGGGGGGTCTCCCACATTTCTAACTGGTGACATGACTGACTCTCACATCTCTTCACATTCCAATACCTTAAATGTAACAGGTCCTAAAACAGAAGGAATAATCTCAGATTAAATTACATGTTTATTATTTAGGATTTTTTTTCTCCAAATAAAGATTGAAATCTGTGGTTATGTTGCTTTTGTTGTCGTTACAATGGATTTGACTCCTAGAAGATACAAATGTCCCCCCAGTTATGAATACATTTATTATTATTATTATTATTATTATTATTATTATTATTATTATTATTATTATTATTATTATTATTATTATTATTATTATTATTATTATTATTATTATTATTATTATCTTATTTTGCATGATACAGCAGTAGTTTGTTGAATCTACTTTGTGAAGATGATGATGTTATAAATGTTTTTATACCTTAAATCCTGAGTGAACTGGGATTCAATTC
>CM035783.1:53735736-53760736 GCA_020466265.1 Siphamia tubifer
CATTACATCAAAAACAACTCAGTAAACTTTCAAACTATTTTCCCATCATGTCACATTTACAGCAATATGCAAATTAATGTTTTTGTCAAATAAAGAAATTCTTAACTTATTAATGACACGAATAAATCATTCAATTAGTCACACGATTGATAAGTATAAATAATTTTACATTGTAAAGATATTTTAAACTATTTATTAACTAAAGTTTTATTTGAAGTTTTACCTTCTTTTTTATTGTATTTTATTTTTTTTAATTAGTTTTTTTTATTTTCATTTTATTTTCTTATTCTTATTTTTCTTATTTTACTTATTTCAAATTGAACAAGTATTCAGATAATACCTAATTTACAGTATTTTAAGTACAGTAATGAAGTACTTTTACTTCATTACTTCCCACCTCTGGTATTGAATGCTCCTGGGTAAACTTAAAACAGTAGTAATTTGAGGTCGTTTCACCTTAACTTTAGGGTCTTAGAGAGCGTGAATCAAACAATGTGAACATATAAAGACATACTGTGGAGTTTGTGACGACTGACAGAAGTTTATGTGGAGAGAAAACAGCTCAGAATAAAAACATTTTATGGCAGTTTGTGTCTGGACTGAAATAAAACAAGGCTCATATAATGTGTCATTTAAAAGCTGGAGTCCATATTGTGAAAATATGTGGAGCAGAAATGTTAAGTTTGAAACCACGCCCCTTTCTCAAGTCTCCAGCGACATCACAACCACAAGACACGCCTGTGACATGTTTCCATGGCAACTGATAAAGCGAGCCCTGACCGATATAGAGGTAACTGCTCCACCACCTGTCACCCCCGTCTGCGGTAAGACGCTTAAATCTGACCTAACATCAAGGGTGAACATGACCTCGTCTGTCTGTGAATGAGAATTTAAAAGCACCAGGCAGTGGCAATGTCAAGTCAATGATGTCATATTATATACAACAACTACAGTGTAATAATATCATTTTTTACAAAGGATCTGCTGCAGACATTTAAATCTGACATATTTTAATAAGGTGCAACAGAAAACAAATGACTTTAGCACTGGTTAGTTCATGTTTTTAATATATATGATGGTGTGTTACTCCACATATACACTGGTTTATGTACGATGGGTTAGTAAATATATAATATAATATAAATACAATACTTATGGAATAAAACTAATGAAATGTTCCCACGTGTGTTGGTGATAAAGAAAACTAAAGTCTTAAATTATAGTTGATTGTCTGGAGTCAAAATGTGAAATTTTACTGAATATTTTGTTCATTTTTGTTAATTTTACTGAATATTTATGTCATTTTTGTTTATTTTATTAATTATTTTTTATATTTTTTTTTGCATTTTACTGAATATTTTTGTCCGTTTTATTTTAATGAATATTTTTTGTAATTTTTGTTCATTTTCTTGATTATTTTCTTCATTTCTGTTCATCTTTAACACTGTCCAATAACACTGGCCTACAGGTTAAATGCTTCTTGAATGAAACTAATGAAATGTTCCCACATGTGTGTTAGTGATAAAGAAAAGTCAAGTCTTAAATGATGGTTGGATCGAGTTTCCAAGATCAGTCTGGGCTCAAAATGTGAAATATTTAGAATGAACAGTAGAATAGGTTTAAGTCCAAAGGAATATTAGTGTCAGATCTACTTCAAATACTGTCTGCACATTATGATCCATTCACTTTACAGGTTCTTTCTAGTGGAATATTTTCTAATCCATTTTATACATGTACATAAACCAGCATCATTTAAATGTTGCTAATGATAGTTTATTGATGGAAATGTGAATATATTCAATTATCCTTACATTATTAACATATAAAACATATTTAAAACATTTACATTCATTGCTTTCAAGTCACATAACAGTAAATTATTTAGAAATAGAAGTTGATTAACTGTTATCTAATGAGCTAATGGTTGCTAATGCTAACTAGCAAGCTAACAGCTAATGATCCATTCACTTTACAGGTTGTTTCTAGTGGAATATTGACTAATCCATTGTATATGTGGAATAAAACACCATCATATATATATTAAAAACATCAACTAACCAACACTAAAGTCATTTTTTATGATTCATCTGATTAAGAGTTAACACATTTAATGTGTGAAGCAGATACTTTCTGAACAATTGTAGAGCACTTTAATTAATTGTAGAAGAAGTTAAGAAGAAATCAGCAGGTCTTTTTTGCTCACGGTGGAAAGTTTTGTCTGAGTGGACCCCCACCCCCCACCCCCCACTGTGAATCTGATTGACAGTTTTTACAGAGCGACAAAGAAAGTCGACATTAGCCGTGTTTCCCTGAGAACCTGATCAATAGCACACAGACCTGCTGGTTCTGGACTCACTGTGAGGGAAGTCTACGACTGACTGTGGGTGTGCTTGTATTCCTAGCTTTATGGGGACATTGTACGTTTACACAGTCACACCATGGGGACCTCTAACACTACGGGGACCAAAATTCAGGTCCTCACGAGGGTTAAGTATGAATTCAGGTCCCCACTAGTAAAATAGAAATGATGTGGCCCCGTCATTAATCCATTTTTATTTAGTTTTAATTTAATATTCTAACTGTATATATATATATATATATATATATATATATATATATATATATATATATGTGTGTGTGTGTGTGTGTGTCTTTTATCACTACCCAATAGCTACTTGGTTCCAAACTCTGTCCTCATGAGACATGTAAATGTGTGTGTGTGTGTGTGTGTGTGTGTGTGTGTGTGTGTGTGTGTATGTGTGTGTGTGTATGTGTGTGTGTCTGCTGCAGTGCCCCTGCTGAAGGGCGAACACTCAGGCCCTGGTCAGCATGATGTAGTCCTCCAGGGACGTCCTGGGGTTTTAGGATCGATACGTTTCCTCCTGCATCTCCCTGCCTCACTGTCCTCCCCCGTCCCTCGCCCCTCCTCGCCCCTCCTCACCCCTCCCTCACCCCTCCTTGCCCCTCCTCACCCCCCCTCACCCCTCCTCACCCCTCCCTCACCCCTCCCTCGCCCCTCTCACCCCTCCTCACCCCTCCCTCGCCCCTCCTCACCCCTCCCTCGCCCCTCTCACCCCTCCTCACCCCTCCCTCGCCCCTCCTCACCCCTCCTCACCCTCCCTCGCCCCTCCCTCGCCCCTCCCTCACCCCTCCCTCACCCCTCCCTCACCCCTCCCTCGCCCCTCCCTCACCCCTCCCTCGCCCCTCCTCACCCCTCCTCACCCTCCCTCGCCCCTCCCTCGCCCCTCCCTCACCCCTCCCTCACCCCTCCCTCGCCCCTCTCACCCCTCCTCACCCCTCCCTCGCCCCTCCTCACCCCTCCTCACCCTCCCTCGCCCCTCCCTCGCCCCTCCCTCACCCCTCCCTCACCCCTCCCTCGCCCCTCCCTCACCCCTCCTCACCCCTCTCTTTGACTTTGGGCTATTTATGGTATCTCTGTGGATTTACCAGACCCTAACAATCAATGGCGCTGTACTATCACTGTTCTCTTCCTTCATTTCCTCTGGTTTTTATCTCTGCTTTCGTCAGCTTTCTCTGGAAAACTTTTAGTCCTTGTAGTTTCCCTTGTTTGTCCTGAAATATCTGAAACTACAACAGAGTATAATGTCAATTCATTGTCACACTCCTCCCACAAATAGAAGCAGATGACCAGGGGAATATGACAGTGAATGCAGGTGTAACCTCCAGATGACCTTACATTGGTGACGTTATTTTTACGAACACTACACTTGTTACTTTTATTTATAATACAAACTGTGTCCTGAACAGTTGAAGGGAGTGTCAGTACAGTTAATGGACCAAAGTATTCTGTTGCAAATGCTGGTGTTTCTCATTTATATGGCAGCGTCGCACCCACATTACCCACTTAAACCCACTTCTGCATCTGTTGTTTCTCACTAAGTGGATCCAGACTTTTAAAGTCTCTCAAATAAAGTACATTTGTGAGGGAAACATATTAATACGTGTATCATTCATTCTTTCATTTTTCAACTGCCGATGAAAAACAACAAATAAAAAGGACATGGATTATTTCCTTTTTCATTTTCTTCTTTCTTCTACTTCTGGTCCATGGTGCTTAGCTCGCAAAAAAAGATGTGAATTTAGTGAGTCAAGATAAATTCTGATTCTGTTTGACAAGTGTTCTGAAATTAACATATGATCGTGTTTAATAATAAATATGAACGTGTCATAGACAGAGCAGCTTAGCTTTTATGTGGGTTAGCTTTTATGTGGGTTAGGTTTTATGTGGGTTAGCTTTTATGTGGGTTAGGTTTTATGTGGGTTAGGTTTTATGTGGGTTAGCTTTTATGTGGGTTAGCTTTTATGTGGGTTAGCTTTTATGTGGGTTAGCTTTTATGTGGGTTTAGTAAGAGACTACAGTGAGTGGAGGATGTGACGTCACATGTTTTCCAGTCGTGTAGTTTAAATTATTAACAGGTTTTACTCACAGATGAATCAGCTGTTCGTTAACAGAAGCAGATGAAACACATTAATAATTATCTTTTATTATGAGGAACAACATGTGTGTGATTCAGGTCACATGACAAACCAGATACCATTTAACATTTTATTTACTATTGAATACCATTCATTATTTTTCTGATCTCAGGCCCCATGAGCCTCTGGAAGGGGCGGAGCTTTAAGCTCTTCATCCAACATGAAAAATGAATATATGCCTGTTTTTTCATATTTCGATTTTAGGCTCAGATCAAAAATACTAAATGGAAAAACCGACCACGTGACTGAATTAGATTTTTATTTTTAATTATTTGTATTTATGTGACCTGGAAGTTTGTTTTTCATGTTGGGTTAAGAAAACAAAAAAAATAATCCATCTCCCTTTTCATTTTGTATTTATTTATTTATTTATTTATTTTTATCTGTGATTGGGAGTTGAAAAACGAAAGAATGAATGATGCACAGACTCACATTCTGCAGAAATGAGAAGAAGAATCATATAATAAAGAGCAGGTGTTCATCAGATCAACACTAACACTGTGTTTTGTTAAACTGTGGATGTAGAGGTCAAGTGATGATGGATTTTTAAAGTCCAATATTCGAGTAGAGTAGAATGCACATTACCAATTGATCGACACCATTGGAAATGGACAAGGGTTCAGCAGGGTTTTCCATCCCAGTATTGGCCTTTTACATGTAAAACTCACTTGTTCACTCTTTTCTTTTCTAACAGTTGCAGTTGGTTCAGTTTTGTCTTTAAGCTTCTTTGGGAGTTTTTATTCCGTTTTAATCTTTCTAAAGTGTTACACACAGACCAAATAATATGGAAATATGAACTTATATTTAACCACAAACATCAGAAAAATAAGAAAAAAATATAAGATAAGCCTTTAGTTCTGAACTGAGGACATTTAAATATTTATATGAATATAGAGATGGTTTTAAATGAGGACAGTGATTAATATTATTATTATTATTATTATTATTATTATTATTATTATTATTATTATTATTATTATTATTATTATTATTATTTTATTATTATTTTATTATTATTTTATTATTATTATTATTATTATTATTATTATTATTATTATTATTATTATTATTATTATTATTATTATTATTACTATTATTATTATTATTATTATTATTATTTTATTATTATTATTATTATTATTATTACTATTATTATTATTATTATTATTATTATTATTATTATTATTATTACTATTATTATTACTATTATTATTATTATTATTACTATTATTATTATTATTATTATTATTATTATTATTATTATTATTACTATTATTATTATTATTATTATTATTATTATTATTACTATTATTATTATTATTATTATTATTATTATTATTATTATTATTATTATTATTATTATTATTATTATTATTATTCATAATGGTTGAAAACAATGTGACATGAATGTGAAGTTACTTCTGGAACCTGAGAAATAATAACTTTAAATCTGGATATGTCATCACAGAAATAAGCAGAGGTGCTCAAAGTACTGACAATATTTACTTAAGTAGAAGTACAGCTACTGGTTTAAAAAAATACTCTGGTAAAAGTAGAAGTACTGATTCAACTCATTTACTGAAGTAAAAGTAAAAAAAAAAAATACAACTTCTAAATTGTAATAAAGTAAAACTGCATTTTTTTTATGGATGAAATAATATTTATTTAAGCAGGAAAAAAACTGAAAACTTTCAAAAGTATCCAAAGCCTTTAAAAGTGAGTTAGTGTGTAGATGGTGTGTTTTATTGGGTCATGGTTCTGAGTTTAGTGGGTATGGACAGGACATTTAGGAAAAATAAAAAGATATAAATAAATAAATAAATAAATAAATAAATAAATAAATAAATAAATAAATAAATAAATAAATAAATAAATAAAGCATAATTATGAGATTTAAAAAAAAAAATCTAAACTGTGAGATAAAAAGTCAAAATTATGAGAAAAAAATTCAGAATTATGAGATTGTTTTAAAGTCAGAATTCTGAAGGAAAAAGTCAAACTTATGAAAGGCTTTATAGTCACAATTTATGATTTACAACTTATGTTTTATTCTGTCACATTTGTCTAGTTTGAAAAAGTATTGAGTCTGAGATATTAATGTAAATGTAAAGAGTATAAAGTACATATATTTATATAAATGTAAAGAGTATAAAGTACAAATATTTATATAAATGTAAAGAGTATAAAGTACAGATATTTATATAAATGTAAAGAGTATAAAGTACAGATATTTATATAAATGTAAAGAGTATAAAGTACATATATTTATATAAATGTAAAGAGTATAAAGTACAAATATTTATATAAATGTAAAGAGTATAAAGTACAGATATTTATATAAATGTAAAGAGTATAAAGTACAGATATTTATATAAATGTAAAGAGTATAAAGTACATATATTTATATAAATGTAAAGAGTATAAAGTACATATATTTATATAAATGTAAAGAGTATAAAGTACATATATTTATATAAATGTAAAGAGTATAAAGTACATATATTTATATAAATGTAAAGAGTATAAAGTACATATATTTATATAAATGTAAAGAGTATAAAGTACATATATTTATATAAATGTAAAGAGTATAAAGTACATATATTTATATAAAAATGTGGGTAGTAAAAGTAAAAAGTTTCCAGAAAATTAAATACTCCAGTAAAGTACAGATACCTACTTGTACTAGTATTTGTACTTAGTTACTTCCACCTCTGTCGTTGCCCAGTTTGGACAAACATGTTCAATGTAAATATATTCACTTCTTTCTTGGGTCTGTTTGTTCATGCACAATGAAAGGGAATTAATCTAGATTAAAAATGAACACTGAATCATGACTAATCCAAATGAATCCATGTCAACCCTGTGATTAATCTGATTGAAAATTCTAATCATTTGACATCCCTATTATTATGACATTGTGTTTAAATGAAGAAAGTAAAAATGTACTAATCAGATACACGACAAGACAGGTTTGGATTAATACATAAATCTTTGTGTGTTTCACATAAACATTAAAAAAACAAATCAATATCTGATATAAATGAGGTCAACCCTATAGATCAGATGTTATCTGTCATTATCTCATCTGTCTGAACTGGTTATCACTCACAGTCTGTGTCTGATGTATAAACCATCTGTGGTCACTATGCTCCGCTGCTGAGCTCCAACAATAGACCCCAGTTGAGCACAATGGCACCCTGACCTCCCGTTTCCTTTAGTGGCAATCCTGATTAGCTAAATGACAAGCTTCTCCCATGCCATTGTTAATGGATTAGTGTCTTGAATCCCTGTGGACGCCAATAACTGCATTCAGCTAATCATATAGTGATGGTTATCATTCACTTGTTCATTGTTACACACTAGAACATATATATATATATATATATATATATATATATATATATATATATATATATATATATATATATATATATATATATATATATATATGTATATGTGACCCACCACCAGTAAACCAGACATAAGTGTGTGTAAATCCAAACAGAGTTATGTGTGTATCTTGGTAGAGTGGAAACTAAGGTTTAAGATGGTGAAAAAATGATGTTTCTATCACAAGTAGAACCAAAGTTATGGTCATTTTAATATCCACATTTGGACATATTTTACAATTTGCATATTTTTAGATATTGTCCGTTAAAGTTTTGGACTGTTTTGGGGTAGGAAGTCCTTAGCAACGCATAATAATTTGTATCCGATTGACACAAATTGTTGACAGATGTTAAAGGACACTCTGATGGACATGTCACAGAAGTTTTATATATTATAATAATAGGACAGAAGTGTGACGTATTATAATCATTTGGCTTACACCATTGGACAGAACATTCAATATAAGCTTTTACCTCGTACCAAACACTTGGGTGTTTACCCACGGAACGGAGATCGTTTTGTTCGGCGAAAAGAGGTGGAAGTCGTCTTTGTCTTTGCTCAGCAATACCTGAACTTTTGTCACCGCTTAAATAATTGACTCAATAAACACCTTTGTTGATTGGATTTCAATGTAATGACCACAGGAAGTGAACATAGAGGTGTTAAGGTACCGTTTTTTGATAAAATGTAAACACTAATAAGAAATCACCTTCCAGCCTAAATTTGGCTGTAGCTCTGAACGGCTCAGCGCGACTTATGCCTGGTTCATGGTGGCGGGTCACATATATATATATATATATATATGTATATATATATATATATATATATATATATATATATATATATATATAGTGGTACCTCTACTTATGAAAGGCCCAGCTAACGAATAATCTAAGTAAGAAAAAACCTTTACCTCAATTTTTCGTCTCTGAATACGAAAGAAAATATCAATTATGAAATTAAACTGACATATAAACAGTTCATTACTGTACTGTGGGGCGGCTGTGCCTCAGCAGGTCGTCCAATGATCGCGTCCCAGCTCTGACTGTCCACATGTTGAAGTTTCCATGGACAAGACTGACTGACGTGGTCTAGTCCCAGTAGGACTGACAGAACCATAGGAACCTACTGTTGTATGAATGGGTGAATGTGAGGCTAATGTAAACAACTTAAATAACAACTGTATATAGTGGTACATTATTATAAGATATTATTATTATTATAAGATATTATTCTAAGATATTCTAAGATATATGTGTACATGTATGTATATATGTATGAATGTGTGTTTACATATGTATGGACTTGGAAGATTGTTATTGTAATTAATTTCTAGGGAAAAGAGGTGGGAGTTCATAAGCTATGCTTCTTCTCGCTCCTTTTCGAATATGTTTCATGTGTAGTATTTTTGTATTTGTTTTTTGTAAAATTTGTTTCGGCTGTATTTTTATTTCTTTATTTTGTTTACTTCTTTTTTTGACATTCATATTCGAAATAAATCTATTAAAAAAAACCAAAACAAAACCTATAGAACAGAACATTTGCCATTTACAGTCCATTTACTGGACGTAACTACATCATCTACGTACTGTAAGTTGGGGATGAGGGAGCTACCCATGATGCTTTTCATGACACTTTGACCCTCAGTCATCACATTCAGTCAGCAGCAGTATACAGTAGAACCTCTAACGAATAATCCAAGTAACGGCTCTGAATACCAAAGAAAAGTCCATTTATGAAACTAAACCACATAAATATGTACATTACTGTATGTACTGTACTTATCATCCCATTGGCTATGAGGGAGCTACCCATGATGACCTTTGACCATCATTCATCACAGAGTTACTGTTGTTTGTTGAGTTTTTCCCAGTGTGTTCATTTAAACTTTATTAGAGTTCGTGTTTATTATTCATCATGATCCCAAAGAAAGTGATTCTGGTGAGAATGAAAAGAAGAAGTGACTGCGTTATTAATAGAAGTGAAACAGGAGATGATAAAAAAATATGAAAGTGACACACGGTTGAGTGATATCGTAAAGGACCCCTTCCAAAGGCGTCTGTGTGATATGGAAAAAGAGGTCAGAGGTCATCACTGAACGACCAGATGGAGAAACTGTTACTTATTTAAATAAAGGAGAAAGAAACTGTAGGAGGTAGAGTGACTGAGGAGGTTGTTTCAGAAAAAGTCTGCACTATTATTTACTGATCTGATGATGGAGGGTGGAGGTGAGGGTTCAGAGGAACAACAAACACCCCTGGATCGTGGGGGGGGGGTCAACAAACAGTGTTGAAGGTGAAAACAAACACAATGGTATGAAAATGATCCACTTGTCTGGGATGAAAATGACCCACATGTCTGGGATGAAAATGACCCACATGTCTGGGATGAAAATGACCCACATGTCTGGGATGAAAATGACCCACATGTCTGGGATGAAAATGATCCACTTGTCTGGGATGAAAATGACCCACATGTCTGGGATGAAAATGACCCACATGTCTGGGATGAAAATGACCCACTTGTCTGGGATGAAAATGATCCACATGTCTGGTTCATTTAATGTTTTAATGTTTAATGTTCAGTCAGTAAAGACACATTTACCCACTGACACTAATACATTACATCTAAAATCTACATTTTCTTTAACTTTTAACATATTTCATACACATTTAAAAATATATATATTTATTACGGGGTTTAGGGGGTAGTATTGGGGGCCTTGGAACCAATCAGGCATTTCACATGTAAAATACAAATCTATTTATGAAAGATTCACCAAACCACTTGTGGAACAAATTCATTTTGGGTTAGGGTCAGGGTTAGGGTTAGTAGGGTACTGTGGCAGTTAAAGAGTTAAAATAAGATTTTTGTGTAGAAAGAGACACATGTATGAAAAGGAGGAGGATGTAGAGAAATGGGAGAGGCTTTAGTGATCCCAGTGGGTGAGGAGGGGGGAGAGTGGGGTGGGTGTGTCACTTAACAAAAGGCTTATGCATGGCCTGATGTCGGACCACTGTAAGACCACTGAGGGCTGGGGGGTGAGGGGGGTGAGGGGGTATAAACATGAACTTTCAGATACATAATTAAAATGAATGAAACTGCACAGTGTGTTTTAAACAGAGGAGGTCACACCTCTACGTCTACACCAGCTACTGGTGTGGAAAAATACTCTGGTAAAAGTACAAGTACTGATTCAACTGCTTTACTGAAGTAAAAGTAAAAAAGTACAACTTCTCAACTGTAGTAAAGTAAAAAGTAAAACTGGATAAAATCATTTTTATTTTAGTAGGAAAAAAATTTGAAATTTCCCAAATATCCAAAAATAAAGCCTTTAAAAATGAGTTAGTTTGTAGATGATGTTTTATTGTGTCATGGTCCTGAGTGGATATGGACCGAATATTTAGGAAAAATTCAACAGTCATAAATAGGAGAGGGGGAAAAAAACATAATTATGAGATAAAAAGTCAGAATTATAACATAAGAAAATTGTGTAGTTGGGCTTTTATTGTGTAGGGGGACTCTTATTGTGTAGTTTGACTCTTATTGCGTAGGTGGACTCTTATTGCGTAGTTGGACTCTTATTGTGTAGGTGGACTCTTATTGTGTAGTTGGACTCTTATTGTGTAGGTGGACTCTTATTGCGTAGGTGGACTCTTATTGTGTAGGTGGACTCTTATTGTGTAGTTGGACTCTTATTGTGTAGGTGGACTCTTATTGCATAGGTGGACTCTTATTGTGTAGTTGGACTCTTATTGTGTAGTTGGACTCTTATTGTGTAGGTGGACTCTTATTGTGTAGGTGGACTCTTATTGTGTAGTTGGACTCTTATTGTGTAGGTGGACTCTTATTGCGTAGGTGGACTCTTATTGTGTAGTTGGACTCTTATTGTGTAGTTGGACTCTTATTGTGTAGGTGGACTCTTATTGTGTAGGTGGACTCTTATTGTGTAGTTGGACTCTTATTGTGTAGTTGGACTCTTATTGTGTAGGTGGACTCTTATTGCATAGGTGGACTCTTATTGCATAGGTGGACTCTTATTGTGTAGTTGGACTCTTATTGTGTAGTTGGACTCTTATTGTGTAGGTGGACTCTTATTGTGTAGGTGGACTCTTATTGTGTAGTTGGACTCTTATTTTATCAAACAAGTAGCTGTACTTCTACTGAAGTACAGAGTGTGAGTACTTTAGACGCCTCTGTCAGTAGTACTGAGTATAACAGACAGTTGTTTTTATTGATGTGTCATATATGTTATCCTGTTGCCTGGACCACAGTTGTACATTGTTTTTCCTCAATTACAGTCTTAACATGTTGAACAGCTTGTACCTGAACTAAGTCTGAAAAAAATATCACACCAAATATGAGCCTTCTGGTCTGTACCAGTTTTTCTTCTGCTCCAATGGCTTTAATTCCTCCATGTTAAAGGAAAGTGTGTATTAAAGGGGACATAGTTTTCCTGTGAGAAGTGTTAATTTTTTTCCAGAATACCCTGGTGACAGTTAAACATTTGAACACATGGAATCTGAGCAGTTTCTCTGGAACTTAAAGGGACAGTTCAGTATTTTATTAAAGGGACAGTTCAGTATTTTATTAAAGGGACAGTTCAGTATTTTTCAGATGAATGTTTGTCATCTTTACTCTGGTGCACCCACACTGACTCCGCCCCTCTCTACTGACTCCGCCCTTTTACTCTAGTGCACCCACACTGACTCTGCCCCTCTCTTCTGACTCTGGTGCACCCACACTGACTTACCCCCCACAGTGTCCTGGGAGCCCAGTTCTGGTCCGGTTTTAGTCAAAGCCAAAGTAGTCCCGGCAGGTTTCCTGGGGTCAACAAAATAAAATGTGTTTCTTCTCAAAACAGTATGTGTTGGAATGAGTGATTTATTTACATAACAAAACTGTCACGGAACAAAAAGTCACACCTCGTAATTGGTTGGAGCTACTTTCTCTCAATAGTTATCAATGCACTAGGTTGTCACTGCTAACAGCTGTGAGCCTTAGCAAACTACTTTCATCAGTTGTTGGTCAGTGTTAGCAGCTGCTACATGCAGGTGCGCAGCTGTTAGCAGTGACAACAAGCATTGATTATTTTGGTCATTTTTGTTCATTGGCTATGAATCAGAAAACTTCCTTTGATTTACAAAACTGATGAATGGAAAACACACACACACACACACACACACACACACATACTCGTTTCCATGTCTCATGAGGACAAGTTTGTAATGAAGTCGGCATTGGGTAGTGAGTGTAAAAATTAATTTTTAAAAAATTACATAACATTAATTTTTTTTAAGGAAAATAAATAAAAAATTATTTAAAAAAGTAAAATAAATAATAATGAAATAAATAAATAATATAAAAAATACATAAATAAATAAATAATGACGAATGTATTTCTTTAATAAAAGAAATTTAAAATGATAAGAAATTTGAAAATAAGTAAAAATGAATGAATGAATAAATAAAACATTACATAATAATACAATAAAATAAATAATCTATTAAAAACATAAATAATGAAAATACACACACACATCATCTCATTATTAATACGTTAACACTCTATAATTTAAAAGGATGTTGTGTCCTGTGTTGTTTTACTCACTGAGTCACTGAAGTGTGAAACTCATTATCACACATCTGGATTCTGGATTCTGGATAAAACTTGAGCTCAGTCAGTGGAACATTGTGTTTTCTAAAAGTGTCAGTGGATGGTTTCATTCAGTGTGTGTTGTCTGGAGCTTCACTAAAGATCCAAATAAAGTCCCAGTTTAGTCTGAACACTGGATCAACAAACAGTAACGTCACATCATCAAACTCACACGCCGTCATTTCAACATTAAATTCCACAGCTTTTTTAATTCCAGAGGTAAAAACAACACTTTCTTTGACTCAACACTCACTTTGACTCTTCACATATATTTACAGTAGAAAGAAATGCTTGTGGGCGGCACGGTGGTGCAGTGGTTAGCACGGTGGTGCAGTGGTTAGCACGGTGGTGCAGTGGTTAGCACGGTGGTGCAGTGGTTAGCACGGTGGTGCAGTGGTTAGCACGGTGGTGCAGTGGTTAGCACGGTGGTGCAGTGGTTAGCACGGTGGTGCAGTGGTTAGCACTCGTGCCTCACAGCAAGAAGGACCCTGGTTCGAATCCCGTACCAGACCTTTCTGTGTGGAGTTTGCATGTCCTCCCCGTGTCCGCGTGGGTTTTCGCCAGGCACTCCGGTTTCCTCCCACCATCCAAACACATGCACTGATAGCTTAATTGGTTAATCTAAAATTGTCCATAGGTGTGAATGTGAGAGTGATTGTTTGTCTATATATGTTCAGCCCTGAGATGAACTGGCGTCTCATACAGGGTGTACCCCGCCTTCGCCCATTGTAGCTGGATTAGGCCCCCAGTGACCCCCGTGACCCAAGTGAGGATAAAGCGGGTTCAGATAATGAATGAATGAAGAAATGCTTGTTAGGGGTGGAAGAAAAAATCCATTCACGTACGTATCAGGATATTTTGTTTTAAGGTTTTTAAACCGAATTTTTTGTTCAAAAATTATAATTTTTTTGTTCACATTTTTTTTTCCATATTTAAATTATTCATTTGAAGCCGGTGGGGAAAATTATGCTTGTCTCCAGCAGAGGGTAAAATGTTTTTCTTCAACTATCAATGACGTCATTAACCTGACTGTCACCAGATGTTATCTCACAATACCATCTGGGACTCTTCCACAACTGATCTGTTTTCAAAGGAGGGGCCTAATCTAAAATCCTTGCATGTGATTAGATGAAAAATCTGTCCATCATCTTGACTGACTTGTCGCTTCATCCACTCACGTTAAAGTCAAACCGCTTAATCAGTGAAAATATTTTTCATCAGGTAAATACACATTAACAGAAGGGGTTTAAAACTTACCATTTATACGTGAACCTCGTCTACTACGATATTCACCGAGTTCTTCTGGTAAATGTCGTAATAAAGCATGGTTCTACATTTATCCTTCAGCCATGACTCAGGGCTACAGAACACCATCTGTGGATGTGTTTGTCATTACTTCCTCCCAGTTGCATTACTATCAGCTTTGACTGGTCCTCTACCAACACAACCAGGGGGGTACCACAGTAACCATGGGCTTCTGCACTGGTACTATTTCTTTATCCACCAGTGGAACCATCTGATAGATCAAACTGTTACTAAACCCAGTCTGAAGAAGAGTGAAAACATCATTACAATTAACAAATGCTTCCAAAGTCGTTCTCTGTTTATCTTTTAATGATAATAATTTTAATGAATGAACATGTGGTAGAGTAGACAAAACACTGGAAATAGTCCAGTCCAGGGACAAAACACTGGAAATAGTCTAGTCCATAGACAAAACAATGGAAATAGTCAGGTCCATAGACAAAACACTGGAAATAGTCAGGTCCATATGGACCCTAGGATACCTAACACACGCTGCCATTGTTGTGTATGTGAAAAGACTGACGTCACTTCTGCTTTACGTCACACCAGACACAACACCGCCAGGTAGTCCCACCCTGCCACGATGATTGGCTCCTTTGTTTTGAAGTAAACCTGAACCTTACAGTACTCAGATGGTTGCGTGAGCGTAGAGAAACACAGCCAGATGACGTGAGTCAGGTTATATTGTTATATCTGTTCCCAGAAAAACTTGAAGGGAAGACAGAACAGTGAACAACTGGCAAAAATGGGTGGAGATAAAACCCTCACCATCACATTTTAAGTCAAAAGTGTGGACACATTTAGGATTTTTACCATTGAAGGGAAGAGCAGAGCTGGACATGTGGAAAGATATTTGTAAAGTGTGTAACGCACACGTGTCATACTGCGGAAACACCACAAACGTTACTGCGCAACATTCTGAGGTAAATGCAGAGCAGGAACAGATAGATAAGGTAAATATATTTAATATTGTACATTTGTTTGTCTTTTTTCCATGCAGTCCAGGCTTTGAAATGAGAGTTTAAGTTCACTTTATTATGAAGTATGTTCATTTAAAGGCTCCTATTTGTGTTGTGTGCAGATAAATGTCACAGTTTATTTCCTAAAGTCCAGTTCAAATACAGTGGTGAACTGTAGGCATCATTATTCAGCTTTTTCACCTGGTCTGGTGTTAACAAAAAACAAGCAAAAAATTGGGAATATCGAAGAATCACAATTTAAATCGAATCAGCATAAAAACGTATGGTCCCAGCCCTAATGCTTATATTGTCTTTTTTTTTTTCTTTTTTTTTTTTACTATATGTTTTCTTTTTCTTAATGTTCAAATAAATCAAATAACTTAAATAAATCAAATCAGGGCGGCATGGTGGTGCAGTGGTTAGCACGGTGGTGCAGTGGTTAGCACGGTGGTGCAGTGGTTAGCACGGTGGTGCAGTGGTTAGCACGGTGGTGCAGTGGTTAGAACGGTGGTGCAGTGGTTAGAACGGTGGTGCAGTGGTTAGCACGGTGGTGCAGTGGTTAGAACGGTGGTGCAGTGGTTAGCACGGTGGTGCAGTGGTTAGCACGGTGGTGCAGTGGTTAGCACTCGTGCCTCACAGCAAGAAGGACCCTGGTTTGATTCCCGTACCAGACCTTTCTGTGTGGAGTTTGCATGTCCTCCCCGTGTCCGCGTGGGTTTTCGCCGGGCACTCCGGTTTCCTCCCACCATCCAAACACATGCACTGATAGGTTAATTGGTTAATCTAAAATTGTCCATAGGTGTGAATGTGATATATGTCTATATATGTTCAACCCTGCGATGAACTGGCGTCTCATACAGGGTGTACCCCGCCTTCACCCATTGTAGCTGGATTAGGCCCCCAGTGACCCCCGTGACCCTAGTGAGGATAAAGCGGGTTCAGATGATGAATGAATGAATCAAATCAAAGCCTTTTACTTGTAGACCAGTGTGGTAATAATCACTGTCCTTCTTTTTTGCAGCTGTATTTTGGGGTGACATCGCCTTAGACGAGGAGGACCTGCGCATGTTCCAGATCGACAGGACGATAGACCTGACGCAGCGCACACACATGCACACACACCCTCGACAGGGACACACATCTGGTGAGTGGACTCCACGTCTATGATCATAGTCCACTGCTCGTTGTCATGTTTCCTCAGTCACACCCTCATTAACAATCAGCTGTAAAAATGCAGCATCATTAGGAAGGAAGTGGACAGCAGCCACCTGAGGATATCTGAGTGTAGAGTGATTTGTTTTGGCTTTGATTCTTGGCTCTTTTGTGTGCGTCAGGTGGCCTGGAAGAACATGAAACTGCAAAGAAGAGAGGGTCGTTATACCTTCTACTGGAAAGAATACGAAGGTTTGGTTTAGGTAAGACGTTCAGTACCAGTAGCATTTCCATTTTAAATACCCTATTTTTCTAACTATAAGTGGCAGGTTTTTTTCATAGTTTGGCCGGGGGTGCGACTTATATGCAGAGCTGGTCAAAGTACTGACATTCTGTACTTAAGTCGAAGTACAGATACTGATATGAAAAAATACTCTGGTAAAAGTAGAAGTACTGATTCTACTCCTTTACTAAAGTAGAAGTATATATATATATATATATATATATATATATATATATATATATATATATATATATATATATATATATATATATATATATTTTTTTTTTTTTTTTTTTTTTTTTTTTTTTTTGTCCATAAACGCAATAATATTTATTTAAGCAGGAAAAATCTGAAAAGAATTAGAACTAGAAAAGTATTCTGAGAGCACAACCCCCCCACCCAAATGAAGACAGGTCCACCAAGGAGGATATGTTTCCACTGGAGTTTGTCTGTCTGTCTGTCTGTCTGTCTGTCTGTCTGTCTGTCAGTTAGTTAGTTAGTTAGTTAGTTAGTTAGCAAGACAACTCAAAAAGTTATGGACAGATCTTGATTAAATTACAGAGTAGGTTGGTCATGGAGAGATCTGGAAATGACTCGATTTTGGTGGTGATCAAAAAGTTATGGACGGCGTTTGATTCAGGATGTGTTGGTAGTGTCACAACGAACAAATGATTAGATTTTGGTGGTGATCTGGAACAGATCCTGGATTCTGGATCACTTTGAAATTTTACATCGTGGTAAATGGAGAATACATTTCTAAGTGATCCATGGATCTCTTCCAGATCACCACCAAAATGTAATAATCAATCAATCTATCTATCTATCTATCTATCTATCTATCTATCTATCTATCTATCTATCTATCTATCTATCTATCTATCTATTATTATTATTATTATATATTAAAGATAGCTGTGAATTTCATGTGACTCTTAGAATACCTCCCCAAGAACTTGAGTAAGGGCGCTGCAAACACTAAGAGTCAAAGTGGGAAAGTCGGGAAGAGCGGGAGTGTTATGAAGAGTCGTTTTCCCCGAGCAGCCACATCCAGAGCAGAGAGGATATGGCCTGGAGGAGTCATTCCCTACGTCATAGGAGGAAACTTCACTGGTAAGCAACTCCAGTGCACTGCTGCCCCGAAGCCCATGGGAGTAAAAATATACACTGACCTGTGATTTTTTTGTAAAAGTAGGATGTGATGTGTGTTTCAGGTAGTCAGAGGGCAATGTTTAAGCAGGCCATGCGTCACTGGGAGAAACAGACATGCGTGACATTCATTGAGAAGACAGATGAGGAAAGCTACATAGTGTTCACCTACAGGCCCTGTGGGTGAGTTTGGAGGTCTCTTAGCGTGTAAATGTATGTAAATGTGTGTAAAGTGTGTGAGCCTAGAGTTCAGTAGTGACCTTGTCACAGTGAGAGACGATACGGTCACTCAACAATGGCTCCACTTTCCTTCCTGTCCTGCTCCTGTTTCCCCATCCCACCAATCACACTGCTCAGGCTAAGTGTTTGTATGTTCATAGGGTTTTTTTTGTTCATACGCTGCTGAAGTGCATTGTTCTGTGGAGTGGCAGCACGGCGGGGTCATAGTGTGTTTGTACAGTGTTGGCACTTCACTGACTGGTTGTAAGATGTAATGTTTTAGAGTCGCTGAAATAATATCTTTCCAAGAGGTTGTAATGCAGATGTTTGAAGAGCAGGAAAGTGTAGTAGTGGACATTTCTGAGCAGAATACAACTACTGAACCATTACTGTAGTGCTAATGACCATTACAGTGGAAACAGAATCCATGTATCATTCATTCATTAGTTTTTCAAAATAAAACCAAAAATAAGACAACGAAAAAAACAACTAGTTTTATCATTATTTGTTTCCAAAACCAAAATAAAAAAACGGATAATGATACATTTTTCATTCATTCATTATCTGAACCCGCTTTATCCGCACTCAGGTCACGGGGGTCACTGGGGGCCTAATCCAGCTACAATGGGTGAAGGCGGGGTACACCCTGTATGAGACGCCAGTTCATCTCAGGGCTGAACATATATAGACAAACAACCACTCTCACATTCACACCTATGGACAATTTTAGATTAACCAATTAACCTATCAGTGCATGTGTTTGGATGGTGGGAGGAAACCGGAGTGCCCGGCGAAAACCCACGCGGACACGGGGAGGACATGCAAACTCCACACAGAAAGGTCTGGTGTGGGATTCGAACCAGGGTGAGGCACGAGTGCTAACCACTGCACCACCATGCCGCACATACATTTTTCAGTTTTCCTTTTTTGTGTTTAAATGAATAATGGAAGAATCGGATAATAGCTGTTTCCTGTTTTATCCAATTTTGACCTGAAGCAAGTTGAGTAAACTGGAAATGAATGTTATCAACTCAAACAAACATGTCCACTGGACTGAAGATCATTATGGTATGATATGGCACCAATCTTCAGGTCTTAGGGTGACCCTCTTAAGTTTCCCCAAATAGGACATAGGTTTATATCAAATGTCATTTCCCCTTTACTCAATTTGCTTCAGGTAAAAATTGG
The DNA here is from genome assembly GCA_020466265.1 of Siphamia tubifer. Classification (NCBI taxonomy): domain Eukaryota; kingdom Metazoa; phylum Chordata; class Actinopteri; order Kurtiformes; family Apogonidae; genus Siphamia; species Siphamia tubifer. Next base: position 53,755,535 of record CM035783.1, read on the forward strand.
ATAAAATGGCAAATGGCCATTATCCATTTTTTCCATTATTCATTTAAAAAGAACATGTTACAGTAACTTCATACATTTGAGTTCGTTGCACTATTTCTGAAACTTTGAGTATTCACATCTTCATGCATTTAATTATTCTGAACGTTTGGCTTTACAGTGTAGAACATTAGCATTAAAATGACTAACAGCATCACTGATGGAAGCAACACATTGAAAACATTAAACGGAAAATCTCAAAATCACATGTAATCCTTTGTAAATCTAGAAAAGTACTAAAGTCCAAAGCCTGCATTTAATCTACTACTGGCTGATTGTTCGTTATATGACTTTACTGTGTGGAATTGTGGGAAAATCTAAATCAAAATTAAAAAATGCTCCCTGACCCAGTACAGAGGTTCTTTTCAATTAAGGACATTCTGTATAATCTTGGAGGCGTTTGCAAATTTACTGGACAAAAAGCTAAAAGAACAAAAAGTATGAAAAGCAGATGTGTCTCTACCCTAGCAGTGCTACCCTATTCATTCCATGTACGGGTCTAGTGGTGCTTCATAGGCAGGGGAGGCGGGGCTAAAAAGTGTAAACTTTAGGATGACGTAGTTAGAGCGCCTGAAAGTTGACAGAGGAGTCTGGAGAAAGTTAGGAATGACTAAACAAAATGGTGGATTATGGAGCTGAACGACTGTTGTCGCTTCTGTAAAAAAATTTAAAGATTGTTGACGTTTTCTCACATTCTTCACTCATCTGTGATAAAAGGAAATCTACACCTGTTGTTGTTCTTCTTCTATGGTTGTTTACGCTTGTTTCTCAACCAATCGTCACAGCGTCACTTTGTTAGGCCCGCCCTCTGACTCGATACTTCACTGTGATTGGTCGACCAGTTTCAGGGAAATCTAGACAAAAGTTACATTGAGTGAAACTAGGCTACTACGATAGAACATTAGATTTACTGATGCTAGGAGGAGCTAGTGTGGCTAGGCTACTACGATAGAACATTAGATTTACTGATGCTAGGAGGAGCTAGTGTGGCTAGGCTACTACGATAGAACATTAGATTTACTAATGCTAGGAGGAGCTAGTGTGGCTAGGCTACTACGATAGAACATTAGATTTACTGATGCTAGGAGGAGCTAGCGTGGCTAGGCTACTACGATAGAACATTAGATTTACTGATGCTAGGAGGAGCTAGTGTGGCTAGGCTACTACGATAGAACATTAGATTTACTGGAGGGTCTAGAGCAGGCATCTCCAAACTATTCCACAAAGGGTTGGTGTAGCTGCAGGTGTTTGTTCCATCCAATGGATCCCACTTTGACCAGTGCACTCTCTGAAGACTGACATCAGTTTAGAAATTGAGTCCAGTCTGGTCTGCTGCTGCTGCTGCCGCTGCTGCTGCTGTTGCTGCTGCTGCTGCTGCTGCCGCTGCTGCTGCTGTTGCTGCTGCTGCTGCCGCTGCTGCTGCTGTTGCTGCTGCTGCTGCTGCTGCCGCTGCTGCTGCTGCTTGGTTAGAACACAAACCTACATCTACCCCAGCCCTTTATGGAACAGTTTGGAGTTGCCTGGTCTAGAGCGACAAGGCTAATGTGTCTGTTATTGGAGTTAAATTTTGAAATGATGCCAACATAAAGTTAAAAACATGCAATTTAAAAAAAAAAAATCTTAAAATAAAGCTATTTTTGAAGCTCATAAATGTTATTCATTTGCTGTTGTTGTTTCTTTGCTCTTCTGGAGGTTGGCAGATAAAAATGTCACAATATAGTGGATATATATATATATATATATATATATATATATATATATATATATATATATATGTATATGTGTGTGTGTGTGTGTGTGTGTGTGTGTGTGTGTGTGTATCCATCTTGCATGTGTCATATAAATGAGAGAAAAAATTTAAATGAAAGAAATTAAAACTATAATGCTTTATGTTAATATAATCTTACAATAATGATAATAAAAGAAGGTTTGTGTGAATAGAAGTGTAAACATATCCTGCAGTAACAGACTGTCGACTTCACTGACTCCTGATCCCTACTCTACAGTCAGCTCACTGGATAACTTTAATCAGATTTGTTAGCCTGGCACGGGCGTCTCAGCTAACTAGAAAAAAAAGAGCATGAATGAGTGTGTGTGTGTTTGTTTCTGTGAGCAGTGATATGTGAATTAACACAGCTTATGCACCTTGGTTATAAAACAGCTGCATTATCAGCCCCTTTCATGTAAAAAAAACAAACAAAAAACCTTGATACTTTTCCTGTGGAGGATGTTTTACGGAACAGGAAATCCTGAAAACACTGTGTGTTTGCATATGTTTGTGTGTGTTCGTAGAGCACCATTAATGATTTATTCTATTTTTTTAAAACTACCAAATGTGTAGTTAATGTCATTCGTCTATCTCCCTGCTATCAACTTCCTACTAATCCTTACTAGGTGTTGTTCCTATGTGGGTCGTCGTGGCAACGGGCCCCAGGCTATCTCCATAGGGAAGAACTGTGACAAGTTTGGCATCGTGGTGCATGAATTGGGCCACGTCATTGGGTTCTGGCACGAGCACACACGACCTGACCGTGACGATCATGTGACCATCATCCGGGATAACATCCAACCAGGTGAGACTTCTTGGTGAGTCATTTGATGAAATCCTGCCTTAACAACTGTGTTCCTAACAGGAGTCAAGGTTGATAGTTTTAAAATTCACACCCATTTTCTGCTTTCTACGAGTGTGAATGAGGCTGATAATGACTGTGAAGCCACACAGACCCTAACACTGTCTGTCACTGTCCTTCCACACACTTACACCGCAGCGTATTAACACTCTGACAGGTGTTAAATCAAATGACACACTCGTCTATCGTTCCTGACCTGGTTTTTTTTTTATTTAGAAACAGATTTGAATAAAACATGTCCCCTTTCTGTTAAATACTGTAAAGTATGTCTAGTTTATATTTATCTTTGTGTGGGTTGGAATTTTTCTTTGATTTGATTTGATTAGTTTATTTGATTAGGACAATGCACATTTAATTAAGGTCGTATTCACATAGTAAAGTCCGGACCAAGGTTCGGACCAGAACCTTTTTTTTGCCTTTTCACACTGTACTTATAATCCAGACTTTATTTACAGTCTTCATTCACACTGTATTGAATCAAATGGACCAACGGACTTTAGAACGTCATGTCGTCAATGCGTGTACAGCGTGCGTCTCTCTATACTCGACCCTGATTGGTTAATAGATGAGCACGCTACACTGTTGCAGGAAATGGACCCAGTTACTAGTTTTATGAGTATTTTCTAATTCAGTCTTTATAGTATCATCCAACCAAATGTCAATAAAATACCTGCTTTCCTCGTCTCCTCATGTATTGCTGCGACTCATGCTTGGACGTTGACTAGATTCCGCTCACGTGACTGTGACGTAATTGGTCCGATAGTCCGGACTTTCCTAAACAGACCTTTCACACTGTGCACCAGCGAACCTTGGTCCGGACCGAGACTACCTCCTCGGCTCGGACCAAAGACTCGGTCTTTAGTCCGGACCAAGGTTCGGGGGAGGTTTCACACTTGTCAATAAGGTTCAAACTTTCCTGGAAAGTCTGGATTTTTCGTGCAGTGCAGTGTGAATACGCCCTAATACATCAGTAAAAACATCAATATAAATATGCAGGACTTAGCATAGTTGCTATATTTCATTTGTTGTCCTAAAGCAGGTATAAAGCCTAATTTATTCCCTCCATTAATTATAGAAACTGATGTTTTCATTTGGTTCTGAAGGTAGTTTCAATTGTCAGTTTGTCCGTTGGTCAAGAGTTTAACAATGCAGTGAGCTGTGGGGGCAGTAGAGAGGCCCAAGTGGAAAATGTTGGAATTCCAGCCACAAAGAAGGTTCCTGCTAGGACCTTAACTCGAGTAAGGAGGCGGTGGAAGGTATCAGCAGTCATCCTGAAATAGTGAAAATGTTTCTGCTCATCCATCTGACCCATAGATAGAACCAATGACACCAATTCAAACATAACATCCATAATATGGACATAAATAACAGCTCCAGGAGCAACGTCAGGAACGGAAAGATGAATTTCATCTGGTTCCGGAAGAACGAATTAAGCTTAATACAACAACAATAAAACAACAATACCACATAAGAAAACATGTAGGAATTAAAACCAATACTTCACATAAAGAACATAAGGAAGGACAAAAATAAAACCATGTTCACACTATACAGTGGAGATTAAAATCATTAATGGAAACATGTTTGGTTTAAAGGTGTTGATGTTTTCACACAGTCTGATATGAACTGCCAGTGCGTTCCAACACTGTTCCTCTAATACAGTACAGAAGAATAGAAATACAATTATCACAATAAAGTCAGAGTTATGAGTAAATGCTGTTAAAATACAGTAAAATTATTATTATTTTTTTTTTAAAAAAGCACAAAAATACACTAAAACGCAGTAAAAAATGTTTAGTAAAATGATCAAATATTTGGCTGAATTCAGTTCTAGACCATTTTACTCCACAATCTCCTCTTGCCAGTGCTCTTCTATTTATTCCTGAAGATTTTTTCTTTATAAAATACTGTAATGGGGGAGGGGCTGAGCTATTTAAAACCTTATAAATAAGACAGGCATCTAAAACACCTGGTAGATATCAAAGTCCAATATTTGGAATATTTTTAACAGGGTAATAATAATGGTGATACATGGGCTTTGTTCTTCTGAGACTTAAGCAATTTCACAGTAAAAAAAAAAGAAAATGAGATCAAATAAGCAACAAAATGAACAAAAACTGCCAAAGTGATCAGTAAAATAAACAAAAATGTATATTAAACTAACAAAACAATATGTAACATGAGCAAAGTAAGACATTAATAGAACACAAATGAAGAAAAATAATAACATTTAGAAAAAAATAAACAAAAATAAGCAACAACATCAACAGAAACTAATAAATAAATATTCACAACATAACAAATAACATAAAAAAATGCACCCCCCCCCCCAAAAAAAACCCCTAATAAAATAAAGTAAAAAAAAAAAAAACAGGAATAAATGACTAGTGTTGTACTTTGGTTCGAGTAGTTTTACTTCTGGCTTTTTCTTTTTCCAAATGAGTTGCTTTTTGACACCTGTACCTCAGGTCCATAAACAAAATGATCAGTAAGATACATTTTTAAATTAAACCATCCATTCAGAACACGTCAGTGC
>CM035783.1:53763236-53770736 GCA_020466265.1 Siphamia tubifer
TGTGTGTGTGTGTGTGTGTGTGTGTGTGTGTGTGTGTGTGTGTGTGCATGTGTGTAAGGTTGTGCATCTCTTGTATCTTTAAAGCAGACCTATTATGCTGAGCTTTAACTCATCATCTGGACAGAGTAGCTTCATATCATTTCCAGCTCTAAAAACACCAGCGTTCACAAAAGTTCTGACCCAAGCCCATTTCTGCCTCAGTTTTAGCTTCTGGCTGATCTCACTGTTCTCTGATTGGCCAGCTCAGTAGAGGCTTCTGGGGTGGGCAGAGCGAGGTTTTGGATTCCGCCCCCACATGTGTATTAGTTTAGTGTGTGATAGCTAACATGCTAACATAGGCTAGTGTTCACAGAACAACAAAGCACACACTTTTAGGTCTTAATATAAAATTCTCTGGTGCGTCGTTCTCACTATTGGAGCTATAAACCTGTTCAACTTCCATGTGTGTCCGTACATGTTGGACCCCAAGTCTGACCCGGACAATAAAAGACAAAACAAAAATCTGCCACAGTCGAGGAGAATGTTTTATGGTTGGAACATATTTAGGAAAAGAGTTGAAAAAACAATGATGCACTGTTGTGGGAGGCATCTTCTCTCTTCTTCTTCTTCTTCATGTTGGAAACGTAACTGTTTGAATTATATGCCAGGTGGGCGTGTTTTGGGGCCAGTTCCACGCTGTTGGTAGCCTAGTGGCAAACCCCCCCTGGCAACACTAAATCTAATGTTCTATCGTAGTAGCCTAGCCACACTAGCTCCTCCTAGCATCAGTAAATCTAATGTTCTATCGCAGTAGCCTAGCCACACTAGCTCCTCCTAGCATCAGTAAATCTAATGTTCTATTGTATTAGCCTAGCCACACTAGCTCCTCCTAGCATCGGTAAATCTAATGTTCTATCGTAGTAGCCTAGCCACACTAGCTCCTCCTAGCATCGGTAAATCTAATGTTCTATCGTAGTAGCCTAGTTTCACTCAATGTAACTTTTGTCTAGATTTTCCTGAAACTGGTTGACCAATCACAGTGAAGTATAGAGTCAGAGGGCGGGCCTAACAAAGTGACGCTGCAACAATTGGTAGAGAAACAAGTGTAAACAACCATAGAAGAAGAACAACAACAGGTGTAGATTTCCTTTTATCACAGATGAGTGAAGAATGTGAGAAAACATCAACAATCTTTAAATTCTTTTTACAGAAGCGACAACAGTCGTTCAGCTCCATAATCCACCATTTTGTTTAGTCATTCCTAACTTTCTCCTCCGTCAACTTTCAGGCGCTCGAACTACGTCATCCTAAAGATTACACTGATTGGTTGTAGTACCGTCCTATTGCATACAGAGGATTTGAAAGACAACCTTTTAGCCCCGCCTCCTCTGACTATGAAGCACCACTAGACCCATACATGGAATGAATAGAGATAGCACTGCTAGGCTAGGCTAGGCTAGGCTAGGCTAGGCTAGGCTGTTGGAGCATTTGTACCAATTAGACCCTTCAACCTGACGTCAGATTTGTACAGATCTCATGAACATCTGGCAACAAGCTGTTCAGAGTGACAGGTTCACGGCACAAACACTTTAGCTCATGTTTTGTAGCTGTGCTGAGGTTTGCATTCAAGAGCTGACATAATAATAATAATAATAATAATAATAATAATAATAATAATAATAATTATTATTATTATTATTATTATTATTATTATTATTATTATTATTGGAGATTGAAGTGGTGACAGACTATAAATATCTTGGTCTAATTATAGACAACAAATGATCATGGGACAGTTGTGCAGATGCGATGTCAACAACGTTTGTATTTCATAAGGAAACTTTACTTTTTTTTAATGTAGTCAACACAATTATGACCTTATTTCTTATTTATTTTATTGAAAGTATGTTATAATATCATTGTAAAGTGACATATTAGAGAAAAACTGAGAAAAATGGTTAAAATGTAGGAAAATAATGTGGCATTAGACACCTGATGTTAATAACCTTTACCTGGTTCCAGAGTTTGGACTGACATGACACACCCCCTCTGGGTCAGCTTCCAGACACGCAGGTACAACAACTGATAGAGTGAATAATTAATTAATTCCCATGATGTGGAAGATACACAATTAACACCATCTTCTGTACAATGATTTTTTACTGAACTATATACGACCAGTGGACTGTATTTATTTATTTATTTATTTATTTACATGTTTTCTATATATTATGTTGTATGTGCTTTTAATTATATGTGTGTTTTATGTCATCTTGCTGTGCTGCTGTAAGACAAATCACATTTTTAAGGACATTAAAGCTTTCAAAGTCAAATTCATTATAACATTATATGTAGAAATAATAGGTCTCCTTTAAAACAAAAGATGACCTTTGTTTATGTTCAAACACCACTGGTGTAATATTGACCCGGCCCTGGGCTCTCCAGAGCGCACAAGTGAAGTTGAGTAATTTGTTTTTCCATGTCATACTTCCCTCTCTTTCTTTGGGTTTGTCTGTTTTAACGCATATACTCACTCCTCACACACACACACACACACACACACACGTCTCCTCATGAGTTCTTGCGTACGCCCGTGTGGTTCTGGCGTGTCTCGGGTCCCTGGTGATTTGTTCTGACGTGTTCTGGATCTGCTCTGTAACAACGCTGTTCAATAATGTTACAGAGGTTTGCAATCTTGAAAACGCTGCCATCCATCCACACACACACACACACACACACACACACACACACACATAAACACTCTCTGAGTTCACTGTAGGTCGTATCATTTACTGAATATGAGTCAAACAGATTTTTTATTGGTGGTGTCACAACTATGAACTACTTCAATATTTTTCAATAGTCCCATTTGCTTTTTGACACGTTTATTTATTTTTTATTTCAGTTTATTTTGCACTTTAAAAGATGACAAATACATAAGCAAATATACATTTAAATACAATACAACAGTGTAAACACTTAATATGCTTCTATAGATCGTCCCTTCATCAACTTAACATTTCAAATTGATCAAATAAACCAAACAATAACTTAAATAAAATCTATAAAACAACATACAGTAATAAAAACACACATAACATATATAAATATTGTTCTGGTTTTTAGTAATATATTTATATATGTTATTTCTGTTACTTTACCAGGTACTTGTATTTTTATCTTGTCTTTTATATCTGTGTGTTTTTTTTTACTGCTGGAAGTACATGGTGTTATGTATGAGAACAATAAAGATCATTCATTCATTCATTCATTCATTCATTCATTCATTCATTCATTCATCCAAACAAAAGTGAATTTACCACCACTGGACATGAACCAAATATAGACTCTAAAGCAGGGCTGTCAAACTCATTTTAATTTAGTTCCACATTCAGTCCAATATGATCTGAAAAGGACCAGACCAGTAACATAAAATTCAAATTACAGTCAAAATTACATCATGATAATATTTACATCTATAATGTTTCCCTCAAAAAATTAAAAACATCAACAACTTGACACGTTTTAAGAAAAACAAGTGACATATGGTTCATATTTATTCAGATTTTTGTAAAATGATAGTTTGTTAATTGAAATATTTTCATGTAATTTGACTTTTTTTTACGTTAAAATCTTCAGTTTTCATTATTTATAGATAATTATGATCATATTTCACTGCTCTGACCCAGTTATGATCTAATCATTCTGTAAATAGAAGCTAAATTATAATCATTTTTACACTGTTAATATCTTCATCGTTATTCATCCTACAGTGCAAGCAAAAAATATAAATTCAAAATACCAAATAAAAAAAAAATAAAACAAAATAAAAAGTCATTTAAAAGAATACTATGAAACTGAAATGAAAAAACTGCTCAGATCATGTCAAATATTTCCCTTCTCATCTTTCTCAGTTTTTTTTTTGTCATTTTCCTTCATTACAACTTGATTGTGGTTTTGACAAAAATGTGATGGATGGGGGCGGGACTTCCTTTGATGGATTACTATTGGTTTATTTATGTTTGACAGGAACCTAAACAAGTGTATGAAGCGGCTCTGGCCACAGCAGCTGCTCTGCTTCTGATTGGGAACGTTGACTTAGCTGTCCGTCCAAATTTTAGGAATATCGTTGTTTTGCAAAAAACTGGAACGGAAACAAAGAATAAAATAAAAGACATTAATGTTTTTAGGACGAATGCCCTATTCACACAGGATCAGTGTTATCTGTGGACCCCTGTACCTCTGTGTTATTGTGTGGTTCATTCAGACGGGATAAAAGTCTGTAATTCACAGAAATTCCAGACATTATGAGCTAGTGTTGTCAAAAAAATCGATTTTAGATACTAAATCGATATTGACCCTTGGTATCTAATTAGATACTAAGTTGCTGGAAAATCGATTTTTGTTTTTATGGCACGTCGCCGCTTTTTTGTGGCGGGTAACGTTAAGAATTGTAAACAGGCATCAACGCGGTCAGCTCTGGCACAGCCGTAATGCCGGCGTGTAAGTTAAAGTCTCTTTTTTTCTCCAGCTGCCTCTGACAGCACACGGGATGACGCCAGTGCGACCACAGACCTATACACTATTTCTATAGGTCTGTGATTGGACCATCCGATGCAACTTTGCTTTTAAAGGCCTCGATATAGTCGAACGTCTATGCGCGCGGGCGGCAGCCAGGCGGTAGCGCATAGTATCACGTTACCACCACGGAGGCCACCGTGAACATGTCAGCCTATCATTTTTGACGTGCGTGCTGCTAGTCCCGCAAGGGGTCCGCGGTGGTCACATGATGCAATACGCTGCCGCCCGCGCACATAATGCTCGACCATAAAGAGTCTTGCAGTTAGCACTGCAGAAGGGCTTGAGCAAAAAGATACACCTACCTTAACTTACCAAGAGATAGACATGCATTTATTCTGCACCCGCCCTCACTACCTTTTTTTTAGCAGTCCATGGAGGACATTTTACGAGGAATCCCTCACATCTCCAGTATCGAAATAGTATCGAGTATCGAGTATTATCCTTAGTATCGGTATCGAGTTGGAAATTTTAGTATCGTGACAACCCTATGCAGATATGTTGTAAGTTCACAACTTCCTGTTTGGTCTCAATACATTAATAAAGTAACAAAAAAGCAGCTATGAGCGCTCAGGAGATTGTGCAAACAAACTCAGGTGCTCATCTGTACGGGGTGAGGTCTAAGTCCAGAGAAGGAAAAAAAAGCAGAGGCACTCCGAGATTTTAAAAAATATAAATCAACAATGTATGTAATGAAACAATGTAAAAGCTAAAAACATATCCGCCTACACGTTGTGGCCAAGGGCCTTCATCAGGGCATTAGTAAGGTAATATGAAAACAAAGTATGCATAAGAATAAAGGGGAAAATGTCATTGATAGGGATGTAGCTGCTCCACACCTTCAAAATAAGAGCGGGGTCAGTGCAGATGAAAATAGTCTCCAGATTAAAAAGGAAGTGAACGGACAGTTCATAGCAGAGGTTTTCAATTCAAATGTTATTTATAAAGCCCCAAACCAACACCAGACCTTTCTGTGTGGAGTTTACATGTTCTCCTCGTGTCTGCGTGGGTTTTCTCCAGGTACTCTGGCTCCTCCCACCATCCAAACATATGCACTGATAGGTTAACTAGTTAACTGGTTAACAGGTTAATCTAAATCACCCATAGGTGTGAATGTGACAGTGATTGTTTGTCTATATATGTTCAGTCCTGAGATGAACTGAAGACTCATACAGGGTGACCTCTGACCCCGCCTTCACCCACTGTAGCTGGATTAGACCCCTGTGACCCCTGTGACCCTAGTGAGGATAACGAGAGAGCCCCAAGTCACAACAATGTCATCTCATTTACAAAAACACAATCAACCATAGAAATAGATCAAAAGTTCCAAACATCCCCTGTCCTTAGACCCTCCTTCTTGGCAAGAAACAAAACTCCAAAACCTGTTTGGAAAAAGAAGAAATCTGGAGGAGAACCACAATGAAGGACAGATCCATCCCATGGACGGACAGACTATAGATGAACATCCATTTGTAGATGGGGGGGAGGGGCAGGTCGTTCAACCAGACAGGAGAGGGTGAGGGAGGAGGTCTGGGGTCACTACAGATCCTGTTGTCTATGGCTCCTTATGTGGATACTATTGAGAGAGTTGCCACTCCCCCCAGAGGGAGGGACTGGAGAAAGGCGACACCAGGTGACTAACCATGAACAGAGTTGGTATGTAAGATAGGTTTAAGAAATTACAAATACAGACACGAGAGAGAGAGAGAGAGAGAGAAAGAAAGAGAGAGAGAAAGAGAGAGAAAGAAAGAAAGGAAGAGAGAGAGAGAGAAAGAAAGAGAGAAAGAAAGAAAGAGAGAGAGAGAGAGAGAGAGAGAGAGAGAGAGAGAAAGGACTCTGTGTCTGTACTTCCCCCATCCTATCTCCTAGTGCAGCTTAGACTGAACTGTGACTTCAGTCTGATTTGAACTAACCTGACCATAGTTTTTCTCAAACAGGAATATTTTTAACCTCATTTTAAATGTAGAGACTGTGTCGACCTCTTTAATAATAAATGGAAGCTGATTCCATAAGACAGGACCCTGGTAAACCCTCTGGAAAATAACTGACTGAATCTATAGAGACAACTTCAGATAGTTATAAATGTGGGTTTGGCCTGACCGTATCTTCCTTTTACCACATGCTGCCACACATTTTCAGCCGCTTCCTTCATTATTCACTCCAGAAAAAGACAAGAGGTGTACAACTGAAATCACAAACACATACACGCTCATTCACACATGACTTGAATTATTATTGGACATCTGTTTTTCACCCAAACACAGTCGGTAATTTGCGGTGAAATTATTACTGAACAAATCACGGACATGGCACATTCGCACAAGAGTAAGAACTCAGACATTCTCCGTAATTATTCAGAATTAGCGGTGGTTCAAAGGTCATACTAATATGGCATCAGTAAACTTCTGCTGTTCACACTGAGTAAATGATCTAAGGGAAAATCCTGGTCCAATGTGATGCCATTGAATGATTGGACCTCACATACAGTCTATTACACACAGGGTTAAAAACATAGACACTATAACCTTCTACATGCTAACACTAAAATAATCCAGACGCAGTATTAGACACAGGAGTTTGTTTTGGGAATCATTTTAATTCCTTGACAGTTTTCATAAGCACAAATACCTCTAACAGTTCCCACATGCACACTGCAGTTACTATAGACATAAGCTGTGGCAAAAAAAAGAAAGAAAAAGATGTGCATGAGGCCGTTGTTTTGACTAAATTGTCTTTAAACGATGATGAATTTGGGCGTTTGTTTAGATCAAAAATAATAATAGATATGGAGCCATGTGTTCTGTAGTGATGAACTAGTAGACAGCTGGAAGGATTAGACACACACACATGATTTACCACAAAAATGTAACTCCATCTGTGTGTGTGTGTGTGTGTGTGTGTCCTTCCAGCATGTGGAGAGACGCTCCAAGAGTCAACGGGCAA
>CM035783.1:53775736-53793236 GCA_020466265.1 Siphamia tubifer
ACCTGAAAACGTTATTTTCAACTTTAACATTTACACGTATTTGTGACGCTCCAACACGCTGCAGCAACACGTTACTGTTTAGTCTCTGTTGACTTTATATGAAGTCTTGACTCGTGAATATGAACATTTGTGTTGGGTGTGGTTGTACCAGAAGGGGTAGGGCTTAAAAATCAACCCCTATGAATGGGGACACCCCTTCAACACTCAGTAGTTGTTACGTAACCAACAACCACAGCTTTAAGCAGAACTAACCAAACATGTCTCAGTTCAGTTATTTTTATTTGAGCAGTTCATCTTAAAAAAAATAAAAAATTAAGAAAAAATAAAATACAAAAAAAGGACTAAAATACAGAACAAAGAAGGAAGGAGTCACCACTCAGAAGGAGTAGGTTAAAGTTTAAAGAACGTATTAAAAATTCTAACCCTCATTTAACAATTATACAATAACAATTTAATGAGTTTCTTTTACATCTTCACCATACGTTTTAAAACCTCCACCATTATTGCATGTGGTTTATTTTTGCAGCACTAGCACATTTTTATTTATGGACATAGACTTTATAATAAAAAAAAAAACAAAAACAAATGAAGAGCGTCTGCTGCTGTATTTGTGTCGTCCTCCTGGATATAAACATATTTATACTAATATCTGCGTCCAATCACAGAAGTGTTATATGTCAACTGATTACTCCACATTTACATAAATAGCGATTTTTTTTTTCTCATGTGTGTTTTATGGATAAAATAACCATTACACATAACGACAAGGTCAAACTTTACACAATACAACAGTTATTACAACTTAAACACAGTTAATTACAGTAAAAATACTACAGTTGTGTACTGCTTTTGTAGATGCCGCCATTTTTAAAAGGATTCACATTGTATTCTGGGAAATTTCTTGTACCCCTTTTTGGAAACTGCCTCTGGAAGGAGTATAAAGCCCCTCCCCTTCCCCCTACCCCCTCTGCCTTAACATGAACTGACACCCCCCTACCCCTGGACGCACAGGACAGAGGTGGAATAAGATTCAGCCTCAGTGTGGTGCTGATGAGATACTGCTAAAGGACATAAATAAATAAAGTTGTATTGTACAGTATGTTTGTGTGTTTTATGTTTTTTTACAGGCAGGTTTTGTGGCGATAAGGTTCCTGACGTTTTGATCTCCACCGACAGTCGGATGTGGATCGAGTTCCGCAGCAGCAGTAACTGGGTGGGAAAAGGATTTGCTACAGTTTATGAAGGTAGGAAACACGAAGAATATATATGATCCTGACTTCCATTATATGAAACTATTATCTTGATTTGAAACTATAACACAATAGTTTTTAAAGATATTTTCGTTTATTTATAATTTATTTTTCAACGGAATGTTATTTACAATAGACCGAATTATCAAACTTTTGTCTCCTACAGACGATGAAGGTTTAAACAGAAAATGATTGTATGATTCAAACTAACATGTGTGTATTTGGTAAAACTGGACACGTGTGCAATAGTCACATCACATTTTATTTATCTGAATATATTTGTATTTATTTATTATTTAATTTAGTTAAAAGACTTATTTTTGTAATTTTTGATTAATTTATTAGTTTTTATTCATTTATTTTTATGTGTTTTTAATTACTAATTTAAGCTACAGGAAGGATGACACACAAACGTATGTTCTGTGTTCGACCACTGGAGCGTCAGCGTCTGCACCACACATGTTTACTACTGAGGACTTTTTATATCGTATTAATATTATATCGCAGGGTTAAACAAATCACAATATCAGTTTTTTTTCTAATATCATCCAGCCTTAGTACAGTGGTACCTCTAATTCTGAAAATAATTTGTGGTTTTGTACCGTGAATTATTTGTAAATAGAGTCAAATTTTACATGTAAAACATGTGATTCATTCCACAGCCTCAAATACTACCCCCTAAATCCCCAAATTCTACCCCCTAAACCCCCAAATACTACCCCCTAAACCTCTAAATACTACCCCCTAAACCCCCAAATACTACCCCCTAAACCCCCAAATACTACCCCCTAAACCCCCAAATACTACCCCCTAAACCCCCAAATACTACCCCCTAAACCCCCAAATACTACACCCTAAACCCCCAAATACTACCCCCTAAACCCCCAAATACTACCCCCTAAACCCCCAAATACTACGCCCTAAACCTCTAAATACTACCCCCTAAACCCCCAAATTCTACCCCCCTAAACCCCCAAATACTACCCCCTAATCACCAAATACTACCCTCTAAACCCCCAAATACTACCCCCTAAACCCCCAAATTCTACCCCCTAAACCCCCAAATACTACCCCCTAAGCCCCCAAATACTACCCCTAAACCCCCAAATACTACCCCTAAACCCCCAAATACTACCCCCTAAACCCCCAAATACTACCCCCTAAACCCCCAAATACTACCCCCTAAACCTCCAAATACTACCCCCTAAACCCCCAAATTCTACCCCCTAAACCCCCAAATACTACCCCTAATCACCAAATACTACCCTCTAAACCCCCAAATACTACCCCCTAAACCCCCAAATTCTACCCCCTAAACCCCCAAATACTACCCTCTAAACCCCCAAATACTACCCCCTAAACCCCCAAACTCTACCCCCTAAACCCCCAAATACTACCCCCTAAACCCCCAAATACTACCCCCTAAACCCCCAAATACTACCCCCTAAACCTCCAAATACTACCCCCCTAAACCCCCAAATTCTACCCCCTAAACCCCCAAATACTACCCCTAATCACCAAATACTACCCTCTAAACCCCCAAATACTACCCCCTAAACCCCCAAATTCTACCCCCTAAACCCCCAAATACTACCCTCTAAACCCCCAAATACTACCCCCTAAACCCCCAAACTCTACCCCCTAAACCCCCAAATACTACCCCCTAAACCATTTAAAAATTATTAGAATTAACAGTTTAGTTTGAAATATGTGTTTTCAGTTTTATAAACAGTATATTTTAGATGTAATGTATTGGTGTCAGTGTTAGGGTTATGTGTCTACACTGACTGAACATTAAACCATTTAAATGAACCAGACATGTGGGTCATTTTCATACCAGACATGTGGGCCATTTTCATAACCAGACATGTGGGTCATTTTCATACCAGGCATGTGGGTCATTTTCATAACCAGACATGTGGGTCATTTTCATACCAGACATGTGGGTCATTTTCATACCAGGCATGTGGGTCATTTTCATAACCAGACATGTGGGTCATTTTCATACCAGACATGTGGGCCATTTTCATAACCAGACATGTGGGTCATTTTCATACCAGGCATGTGGGTCATTTTCATAACCAGACATGTGGGTCATTTTCATACCAGACATGTGGGTCATTTTCATACCAGGCATGTGGGTCATTTTCATAACCAGACATGTGGGTCATTTTCATACCAGACATGTGGGCCATTTTCATACCAGACATGTGGGCCATTTTCATAACCAGACATGTGGGTCATTTTCATACCATTGTGTTTGTTTTGTCACTTTCACCTTCAGTGTTTGTTGACAGATGTTTGGTGGGTGTAGATCCAGGGACCACTGACTTTGACGTCTTTTCGTGATCTTCCTGGGGTGGGGCGATGGCACGACTCATGGACATTTTTTGGGTGTTTTTTTCCGTGGGTTTGGAGGTTGGTGGGGTTTCATCGGCATGTCTTTTGTTGGTGCTGGTGCAGTGATGGCTCCTCCTCTTTTTTTATCATCTCCTGTTTCTGTTGATAACGCAGATGCTTCTTCTTTTCATTTGCATCAGGAGTCACTTTCTTTGGGCTGGTGGGGGGTGGGTCTGTGGTGGGGTTTGGGTGGACACACTTGGGGGCAGTGGTGGCTCTGTCCTTTACATGTGTATGATTAGAACTCTGTGATGAATGAGGGTCAAAGACGCATGAAATGCATCATGGGTAGCTCCCTCATAGCCAATGGGATGATACGTACAGTATGTCCAGTATGTCCAGTATGTCCAGTACTGTACAGTACTGTACAGTATGTCCAGTATGTCCAATATGCCCAGTATGTCCAGTATGTCCAGTATGTCCAGTACTGTACTGTACTGTACAGTATGTCCAGTATGTCCAATATGCCCAGTATGTCCAGTATGTCCAGTATGTCCAGTACTGTACTGTACTGTACAGTATGTCCAGTATGTCCAATATGCCCAGTATGTCCAGTATGTCCAGTACTGTCCAGTATGTCCAGTATGTACAGTACTGTACAGTATGTCCAGTATGTCCAGTACTGTACAGTATGTCCAGTATGTCCAGTACTGTACAGTACTGTACAGTATGTCCAGTATGCCCAGTATGTCCAGTATGTCCAGTATGTCCAGTATGTCCAGTGTGTCCAGTATGTCCAGTATGTCCAGTACTGTACAGTATGTCCAGTGTGTACAGTATGTCCAGTATGTCCAGTACTGTACAGTATGTCCAGCATGTCCAGTACTGTACAGTATGTCCAGTATGTCCAGTACTGTACAGTACTGTACAGTATGTCCAGTATGTCCAGTACTGTCCAGTATGTCCAGTATGCCCAGTATGTCCAGTATGTCCAGTACTGTACAGTATGTCCAGTATGTCCAGTATGTACAGTACTGTACAGTATGTCCAGTATGTACAGTACTGTACAGTATGTCCAGTATGTCCAGTACTGTACAGTATGTCCAGTATGTCCAGTACTGTACAGTATGTCCAGTATGTCCAGTATGTCCATTATGTCCAGTACTGTACAGTATGTCCATTATGTCCAGTACTGTACAGTATGTCCAGTACTGTACAGTATGTCCAGTGTGTCCAGTACTGGACACAGTGTTTACGTCTCAGAGGTTTCAGTTTCTTTTCTTTCGTATTCAGGGACGAAAAATTGAGGAAAAGTTTATTTGTTACTTTTTGTTTGCTGTGTCTTTTGTCAATAAAGGTACCACTGTATTTGAGATGCATTTAGGGCTGATGTGTGTCTTTATGTTTTAGTTTTTTCTCTGTCTCTCTGCTTTAACAGCGATCTGTGGTGGGGACATTACCAAGGACTCTGGACAGATTCAGTCTCCCAACTATCCTGATGACTACAGGCCGTCCAAAGAGTGTGTGTGGAGGATCACTGTGTCAGAGGGATACAACGTTGGCCTCAGCTTCCAGGCCTTTGAGGTGTGTGTGTGTGTGTGTGTGTGTGTGTGTGTGTGTGTGTATGTGTGTGTGTGTGTCTGTGTCTGTGTGTGTATGTGTGTGTGTGTCTGTGTGTGTGTGTGTGTATGTGTGTGTGTGTGTCTGTGTCTGTGTGTGTATGTGTGTGTGTGTGTGTGTCTGTGTGTGTGTGTGTGTGTGTGTGTGTGTGTCTGTGTCTGTGTGTGTGTGTGTGTGTGTGTGTGTATGTGTGTGTGTGTGTCTGTGTCTGTGTGTGTGTGTGTGTATGTATATGTGTGTGTGTCTGTGTGTGTGTGTATATGTGTGTGTGTCTGTGTGTGTGTGTGTGTGTGTGTATATGTGTGTGTGTCTGTGTGTGTGTCTGTGTGTGTGTGTGTGTCTGTGTGTGTGTGTGTGTGTGTGTGTGTGTGTGTGTGTGTGTGTCTGTGTGTGTGTGTGTGTGTGTGTCTGTGCTTAGGAATGTCTGGGTTAGATTTCACGCTTGTATAGACGCTAGTAGAAAGTTAATAAAGGTGGTGTGTGTCTTTGCTTCTATTCCTATCTTTATGGGGACATTGATATGTTTACACAGTCACACCATGGGGACCTCTGACACTATGGGAACCAAAATTCAGGTCCCCACAAGGGTTAAATATAAATAAAGGTCCCCATTAGTAAAATATAAATGATGTGGCCCTATAAGTACATTAATTATTTCTTTTCAAGAAGTCCCCATAAAGCATGAGGGAAACAGGTGCAAAGTAAAACATGTATTTATCGAGGGTTTGAAAATATGTTTTAAAAACTTTGTTTTTTCATTTAAAAAAATCTTATTATTATTTGTTATTTTTTTAATTGTTATTATTTATTTATTAATTCATTTATTAATCCATTTTTATGTATTTATTTTCAAATGTATCATTGTTAATTTTATTTTATTTTAAAAAGCTTGTTTTTTTCATTATTTATTTTAAATATTATTTATTTATTTTAAATATTTATTTATTTTAAATATTATTTATTTATTTTATTATTTATTTATTTTATTTATCTATTTTCAAATTTTTTATCATTTTTAATTTAATTGTATTTAAAAAAAATTCCTGTTTACACTCACTACCCAATGACTACTTGATTACAAAGTTGGTCCTCATGAGACATGTAAACGAGTATCCGTGTGTGTGAGTGTGACAGAGACATAGAGCAGGCTGTTGAGGACTGGTTCTGTGGTTGTTACTCTATAAAAATGTCAGTGTTGATGCTAAATGAGTCAATCTGTACTCACGCATGAAAGGTCAGAGGTCACCTTTTCACCAGCTTTAACATCAGTCTCCTTTTAAACCACATCAGTCTTATTCTACAGGTTTCTGTCCTCTGTGCTTATGCTCACGTCTTTGCCACGTATACGTAAGTCTTAAATTCAACTCTTGGACCAAACAGTATAAACACATTTTTTTATGGTTCAGGAGCCACAAGGAAAGTTGAACCAGTGAATAGAACATTGTTCTGTTAAATAATTATGGGCTTTTTCAGTTCATTGTAATAACTTTTCACCTACACTCAGTGTTTTTTTTTTTTTTTACTTTATTTTGAACATTTAAAATACAATACAATACAATACAATAGAAATAAACAATAAGACAGAAAATTATTTGGCAATTGTGTCAAAAATGAACCAAAATAGACATTAAACAGAACTATTCCACAAACTAGTATTCATAGAATATCTAACCCCGCCCCTATTTTTGTGTCAATCTCCAGTTTCTATGACAACCTGTTCTTGAATTAGAGCCAAAAATGTGATTTTGAACTTTCTGCTGAATGCGACCTTTGACCTTTTGCAATATTGACAATTTCGTTATATGTATATATGTGTCAGTGCGTGTAATATTATGATAATATATCCAGTATTGATTAAGTTATAGCGTGATATGTCTATGTTTGACACAAACAGTGTTACACATGTTAATTTGGCCACATGTCACCTTTGACCTCCAGAGATCTAAAAAACTATTGGTCGTAGGTGATGACACCAAAAATGACAATTGTATAAATCTTCATTC
The DNA here is from genome assembly GCA_020466265.1 of Siphamia tubifer. NCBI lineage: Eukaryota > Metazoa > Chordata > Actinopteri > Kurtiformes > Apogonidae > Siphamia > Siphamia tubifer. Next base: position 53,782,950 of record CM035783.1, read on the forward strand.
TGCATCATTTGGTACCAATCTGAAAGTTCTGTGACCCTCTGTTCTTGAGTTATAACCCATAATGTGATTTTGAACTTTTAGTTAAATGTGACCATGACCTTTGACATTTACTTAAATGGATCATTGCATCTGATACGCATTAGCTATATGTATATGTCCATGTTATTACATGGTGATATTGCAGGTATTCATTGAGTTATAGCATGATATGTCTCTGTGGACACACACACACACACACACACACACACACACACACACACACACACTACCCATTTGAAAACAAACCATTAACAATTATCTGTAAAATTACATTATTTTTAACAGACGGGTGCAGTGTTTGTTTACCTGCTTTGCAAACAAATAACCATTTGTAAACACTGCACCTGTCTGTTAAAAATAATCTAATTTTAAATTTATCTTTGGAAGAGAGGATGAATCTTTACAAGACATTAAGAAATGGGTAACAAATGGTTAATCCATAGTGAATTGTGTAGGTTTTATAAAGGGTTACTGATATTTTTGCTTGAATTGAGCAAAAAAATAAAATTAACCATTAATAAAATCAAAATTACCTTGGTAAGATTTGAAAGATCAATTATCTATAATTCAGTTCTTATGTCTTATGTTTTGGATTTCATATAGTCAGGCGGGTCATGAGAAAAAATAAACCTGAATAAAAATGAAAAAAACCTGCAAAAAGTTAGCAAACTACAGTACATGTGAGGGACAACAAAAAAGATGTTAAACACATACACAAATTTGGAAGTGTGTTTAAAAACTGATAAAAATACACCAAAATATTTCAGATGTGTTAAAAGAGTTGCCAAAACATGGTAAAAACACACAAATATGTTTACATTTAGGGGAAAAAGATGTTAAACACAAGAAAAATCCACAGAATAGACCTTTATATAAACCTCATGGTTCAAAACATATGAAAAAAATAGCTGTTTTTCGTCCAGAAAATACAGTGTGTATATATATATATATATATATATATATATATATATATATATATATATATATACAGTATAAAGTATATATATACAGTATAAAGTATATATATATATAGTATAAAGTATATATATATATATATATATATATATATATATATATATATATATATATACAGTATAAAGTATATGCATTCTCCAATGTGTCTTTTTCAGTGTCTTCAGTGATGTTTCAGTTTTTTAATATTGAACGTATCGACTCAGTTACAGCGAGTGTCGTCCATATTTGATGAGTATGATCCTAGTGTTACACAAGCTGAACACTGTCCCAGGAGTCTGGGTATTTTTGGCACTGGTGCTTCACACAGTCCTCTAGTGGGTTTGAAACATAATCAGCAGGTCCTGCACAGTCGATCTGTATAACATGCGTAGTATAAAAAAAGTTCTGAAAAACATGTGCATCACTGTCCTGTAAATGTGTGGAAGTAAAAACTGAAACAGAAACAGATTTATACAAGGAGTTTGGCTTTGGTTTTTGTTTACTCATGATGCACAATTTCAATATAAACACACACACACTTAAACATAGACTTAATATAAACAAACATTTAATTCATTCATTATCTGAACCCGCTTTATCCTCACTAGGGTCGTGGGGGTCACTGGGGGCATAATCCAGCTACAATGGGTGAAGGCGGGGTACACCCTGTATGAGACGCCAGTTCATGGCAGGGCTGAACATATATAGACAAACAATCACTCTCACATTCACACCTATGGACAATTTTAGATTAACCAATTAACCTATCAGTGCATGTGTTTGGATGGTGGGAAGAAACCGGAGTGCCCGGCGAAAACCCACGCAGACACGGGGAGGACATGCAAACTCCACACAGAAAGGTCTGGTACGGGATTCGAACCAGGGTCCTTCTTGCTGTGAGGCACGAATGCACCACTGCACCACCGTGCTAACCACTGCACCACCGTGCTAACCACTGCACCACCGTGCTAACCACTGCACCACCGTGCTAACCACTGCACCACCGTGCTAACCACTGCACCACCGTGCTAACCACTGCACCACCGTGCTAACCACTGCACCACCGTGCTAACCACTGCACCACCGTGCTAACCACTGCACCACCGTGCTAACCACTGCACCACCGTGCCGCCCTAAACAAACATTTGACTATAGATAATAAGGACAATAACTTGTTGAGCTTTACAGTGTATTTATGTAACGTTTTTCAGAACACAGACGGAACCACACACAGACTCTGACACAGAAGTGTCATTAAAGACCAGTTTATTGTTCCACTCAGCAGGTGAAATGAGCACATCGCCGTCTGTGAGCCAATCAGACGGGCTGTGTCGATAACAGCGACTAGGGAACAAGGCAGAAGAAAAGTCAGGGGACAGAACCGGGTCAAAACCATAAAACCAGCCGAGCAAAAACAGAGCAATCCAGATAATGTTAGCAGGTACCAGAAGAGGGTCCGAGCCAGAGAGGTCCAAACGATGAGCATGAAACCAGGGGCAGAACCAGGGTCCAGATGGAGCGACAGAACAGACAGGAAGCAGACAAAGACAGAACCAAATATCCAGAACTAGTTCATACACGAGGAACCCCAGGACAAATGACAAACACTCAACTGATGCATGGAGCAAAACAATGTCACATGGACAGAACAATGACAGAAAGAACCGGAAGACTCACAAAAACTAACAAAACAAGACTCCGGGTCTAAACTAGAACAAATGTGGCTCCATGAGTCCGACACCCCTGCTCACTAACATGTATATTTGTCCAGATCGAGAGGCACGACAGCTGTGCGTACGACTACCTGGAGGTTCGAGACGGTCCTCTGGAGACAAGCCCTCTGATTGGTCGATTCTGTGGCTATGATAAACCTGAAGATGTCCGCTCCACCTCCCATACGCTATGGATGAAGTTTGTCTCAGATGGGACGGTCAACAAAGCAGGGTTTGCTGCTAACTTTTTCAAAGGTTCGTGTAGGATTACGTTAAAATGTTTCTGCACAAAGTCAATATTTGTCAAAATGTCTCTTCAGACTTGAAATAAGACCTGATCATCTAAAGAGGAAGTCGTAATTGAGATTATTTTTAGTCAGGCTGTCAAATGATTAGACATTAAATCAGATTCATCACAAAGATGCTTTGGATTAATTGCGATTAATCATGTTTAAAGCATTTGTTTGACACCCCTGCTTTAGGTGATTCTGTTTTCAGCCCTGTTTCCACTCTGCTGTTCGGTACAGTACACTTCAGAACAGTACGCTTATTTTAGTGTTTTCGACAAAAACATACTGGTCCCATTGTACCCGTTCTTATTTTGGTTACGCTTCTGCTTGGGGTCCCAAGCGTACCGAACCGCTCCCATTTGGGAGGAGCCAAGCAGATGGTCATTGGTTCAGGAAAAGCGCCATCTCGCAAATCGGCAGAAAATAAGAACAACAAATGGGGCCATTTTTAAAGTCCATCTGCATCGAAAAAGAAGAGAAGATGTCTGGTCCTGGAGTTTGGACTAGTGATGAGGTACAAGTTTATTATGTTTTAATGGTGAGCAGGCGGTGCAGCGGGAGGTGGACAGGACTTGAAAAAGTCACTGCGTTTACATTACTGTTGAAAATTTGCAAAATGTAAATAACGCTATAAAAAAAACTGGTAATGCAAACACCTGAATTTCGAAAAAATAAAAAAAAATTCATTCATTCAAATATCCATAAAAAGTTTTTACGCTTTCATGAGGTGATTTTTCAAACGTTTCGATATTCTAATATTTCACAAAAGTGCAATGGAAACACTTTTTCTGTGATTATACGCCACAGGATGTTTGCTTGCACCAAATGTCTCTCCTATTACCCGGTTTTGAGTGTAGCGGGCGATAGCAACACACTTTTGAGTAGGCACTGGCTCCTGAGGGCATGAAAGGTCTGGTGCAACAAGAGGCTCAACAGCGTCACACAGCTCACTGAATGTGACTTGAGTCATTCTGTAATTTCAGATCCACAGTTCATCGGTAAATTCATCATTCACTATCTTCCCCCAGAAATCTGTGATTGGTGTCCTTTGCCACACATGAGGACGTCGCCTATGAACCATCGCGCGTAGTTTGTGTCTCCTGCTGAACCCTGACAGGACAACTGTGACCCAGGAATGTACAAACTGTTCCACAAAGGCTCGGTGCGGCTGCAGGTTTCAACCAACCAAAAGTTCACAGTTTGACCAATGGACTCTGAAGACTGAGCCCAGTCCGGTGTTCTGCTGCTTGGTTGGAACAAAAACCTGCAGTGGAGTAGTTTGGACATTCCTGCTGTAACCATGACGACACAGGTTGTGGACGTCCATCTTCCAGCAGTAAAATCTTTTAGGATGATATTTCATGAGAGTTACGACACTCCTGCCTGAACGGCCGTCAATGGAAACACGTTCAAAGTGTAAATATACTTCTGAAGTGTTAGGAATATCGCTATTGTTTTGTGAAAAATGGAGACACAGCTAGTGTTCCAGCTGGTTTGGGATAAAATGTCAGAGAGGGGCTTCATTCGGTCGGCGGCCCAGTGCCGAATTAAGCTGAAAAAAACTGTGCAGCGATTATGGGCGGGTCAAGGAGCATAAGAGTGGGAGTGGCTCCGAAAGAAAACACTGGAAATGACTCTGTTTGTTTATATTTCCAGCTCATGTCGCGCCTTATACGACGTCACATCTTAAAGTAAAACAACGTAATGATACTTCTACGAAACAGCACACCTTCTGAAGGAGACCTGTACTGTACTGTACTGCAGAGTGGAAACATGGCTTTATATGTGACCCTCCAGAACTAAACCAGTCACTTTGGTCAAATTTAATAAATTCATATTTTATATTTATCTTAAAGTTTATTAAAAAATTTTGTGTGACACTAATTCAACCAATCAGAGGCTGTTTTTCAACATTGCCATAGCAACAAGGGCTTTAGTTTACTGTAGAAGGCTTTGGCCTCCCATTGGTTCAAGGCCTCCCATTGGTTCAAATCTATAATTCTGTAGATTTCTATTTAAGGGTTGTCTAGAGGGAATCCCCATCTTTCCAACGGTACCAAACATGACGGGGAAATACCTAACGCCAGCGCCAAGGAAAGTCGTGTTTGGAGTCGATTTGTCTTAGTTTTAGACTTAATTACTGTCAGAGTCAGTTGTTGTTCTTCCTAAAAGACATGATTTGAAGAAGTTACGCTAGGAATTTAACAAACACTCATAGTTAGAAGTGTTCAGGAGACATTTTACTGGGATTTTATGCATAAATTTGAAATTCGATAATTTTGACCCATATAACGTATTTGAGGCTAAAGTTATAAAAACTGCTGTGACTGAACCACTACTTTAATGATGAACACAGATAAGTGCGATGAGACATGAAGAAGAAAAATACTTGGTAGGATTTGGATTTTTGCAGTGCAGGTGCCAAAAAAAAATAAATCCTTTGTGTGATGAAAATGTGCTGTGATATGTGTGTGTTTTTCAGAGGAGGATGAATGTGCCAAACCAGACAATGGTGGATGTGAACAGAGGTGTGTAAACACTCTGGGCAGTTTCAAGTGTGCCTGTGACCCTGGTTATGAACTGGCCCCAGACAAGAAGAGCTGTGAAGGTATGTGTGTGTGTGCCCTTGTATTCCTATCTTTATGGGGACATTGATATGTTTACACAGTCACAACATGGGGACCAAAATTCAGGTCCCCATGACGGTTAAATATAAATAAAGGTCTCCACTAGTAAAATAGAAATGATGTGGCCCTAAAAATGCTTTTTTTTTCTGGAAGTCCCCATGAAGCATGAGGGAAACAGGTGAAAAGCGAAACATGTATTTGAAGACGTTTACTTTTTCCAAAAATGTTATTTATTTTTTTATGGATACTATTGCTTAAAAATGTATTCATTCATTTTTATTTATTTTTAGATTTAATTTACAAATTATTATTGTTATTATTATTTATTTTATTTTTAAAAAGATGTGTTTACACTCACTACCCAATGGCTACTTGATTATAAACTTGGTCCTCATGAGACATATAAATGAGTATTTGTGTGTGTGTATGCTTGTATTTCTGTCTTTCTGTGGACGTATATATGTTTACACAGTCACACCACGGGGACATCTGACCCTATGGGGACCAAAATTCAGGTCCCCACGAGGGTTAAATATAAATAAAGGTCTCCACTAGTAAAATAGAAATGATGTGTCCCTAAAAACACATTAATTTGTTTATTTCCAGAAGTCCCCATAAAGCATGAGGGAAACGGGTGCAAAACGAAACGTGTATTTTTCATTTGAACATGTGTTTACTTTAAAAACAAAAAAGTATACATTTTTATGTACACTTTAACATATTTATTTATTTATTTATTATTATTTAAAATAATTATTTATTCACTTATTTTTAAATGACTGTTTTTGTATTTTTCCATTCATTTGTATTTTATTATTTCATTGTAATAGGTGTGTAATGACAATAAAGTTAATTCATATACTTTTTTAATTTAACTACAGTAAATGTATTTTTTATCATTTTATTTATATATATATATATATATATATATATATATATATATATATATATATATATATATATATATATATATATATATATATATATATATATATATATATATATATATATATATATATATATATATATATATATATATATTTATTTTTTTAAATTTAAAAAAAAAAAAAATTTTAATTACTGTTGTATTTATTCATTCATTTTTACTTTCAATTAAAATGTTTTCCTAATTATTAATTTTTATTTTATATATAGAAAATATATAAAGGTTTACACTCACTACACAATCGCTACTTGATTACAAAGTTGTTCCTCATGAGACATGTAAACGAGTGTGTGTGTGTGTGTGTGTGTGTGTGTGCATCATCATAGAGTGTATATTTGTGTTCCACATTCCTTTTGTACGTTATAGGATATGAGTTGAGTTTGTTGTAAAGGAAAACATCTCAACAACCTCCATCAACAGGAAAAAAAACATGTTTCTGTCACAAAGCCACACGTGTTTCTGTTCCAGCGCCACAAACGCTGTTAGCGTTCTTTAATCTCACCAAATAGATTAACAACCCGTAATGACCCACATACTGAAACAACTGAATAAACCACTTCTGAAGAGCACGCAGACAGAAAACACCACGCTAGTCCCATTTCCAGCCTGTTTTTACTGTATTTGTTTGAAGAATAGTAGTTACTTTGGCATTCGCTGTGAATTAATTTGTGGGAAGATGAAACAGGGAGTGGATATTGAGTCTGAAGTTTAAGCCTGGATAGAAAATTACACCAACATTTGGATTCATTTTATGATGCATTTTGTCATTCCCACATCACAACACAGAAAGTGAACAGGCATCGTGTTACGAATAGAAACTTGGCAGGAAAGTCAACTTTTTAAACATGATATCTTTGTTTTTTTGAGTTAGGAATCTTTTAGACTTTAAATAATTCATTTATTTATGTATTTAGAATAGAATAGAATAGAATGGAATAGAATAGAATAGTATAGAATAGTATAGAATAGAATAGAATAGAATAGAATAGAATAGAATAGGCAAATGTATTTGTATAGCACATTTCATGTACAGGACAACTCAAGGTGCTTTACACAAAAACAGAAGAAAATTAAAATGATAAAGATGCATTAAAAGACAATTAAAATCAAGACATAAAAACATTTTAAAGCAAATAATAATTTAAGTAAAAGCTCCAGTGAACAATAATGTTTTCATCTGATTTAAATAAACTGACAGTTGTTCTCAGACCTCAGGTATTAACACTAGTTAACACTAGTTAACAGTAGTTAACAGTTGTTCTCAGACCTCAGGTATTAACACTAGTTAACACTAGTTAACAGTTGTTCTCAGACATCAGGTATTAACACTAGTTAACACTAGTTAACAGTAGTTAACACTAGTTAACAGTTGTTCACAGACCTCAGGTATTAACACTAGTTAACAGTAGTTAACACTAGTTAACAGTTGTTCTCAGACCTAACACTAGTTAACACTAGTTAACAGTAGTTAACAGTAGTTAACAGTTGTTGTCAGACCTCAGGTATCCAGGTAGTTTGTTCCACAGTTGAGGAGCAGAGTAACAGAATGATGCCTCACTTTGTTTCGTTCTTATCTTTGGAACACACAGTAAACATGTTCCTGATGACCTATGACCTCAGGGCTCTGGATGCTTCATATGGAACCAGTAGGTCTAGGATGTATTTGGGTCCAAGGCCGTTTAGTTCTTTATAGACCAGGAGTAAGATTTTGAATTCTATCCTTTGACCCACAGGAAGAACATGGAAGGATTTGAGGACGGGTGTGATGTGGTCCAGTTTCCTGGTACTGGGTGTGATGTGGTCCAGTTTCCTGGTACTGGGGTGTGATGTGGTCCAGTTTCCTGGTACTGGGTGTGATGTGGTCCAGTTTCCTGGTACTGGGTGTGATGTGGTCCAGTTTCCTGGTACTGGGGTGTGATGTGGTCCAGTTTCCTGGTACTGGTCAGGACTCTGGCAGCAGCGTTTATAGATAGATAGATAAATAGAATGGAATAGAATAATCTTTATTGTCAGTAGGGGTGGGAGAAAAAAAATAATTCACATATGTATCAGGATTTTTTGTTTGATGATTTTTAAATGATTTTTTTTTTGTTCAAAAATCGATTTTTTTCTATATTTAAAGGGAATGACACCTTTAAGAATCAATATTCACTAGTTTCCACAACACTGTTGAAGTTACACAATCGTAGCCCAGTTCAGTCTCGCCATGGTTTTCAAAGCTACTATGGAGAGTCGTCCTTATGTCATAACTGTTAAAATCACGTCCAGTGATCCTGATTGGTCCGTCCACCATTTGGCCGTAGACAACATAATGTCTACGCTGGTTTAACAGACCCAGGTGTGAAGCTTACGGAGCTGAGCGCAAACACACCAGGGTCGACAAAAGCCCGGCTACCGGTTTCCTCCATCACCCATGTTTGGGTCAAATCCTCCAGCAGGTGGTTCTGACCATTAGTCTGGTTCTACAGCACCAGATGGGCACCAGATGGGCACCCATGGGCGGCTCCGTACAGGTTACCCCAATGACATCAATGAAAGGATGGTTTTAAATACAGAGGACAGAATATAATGACAAATAAAGTCCTTTACTTTTAAAAAGACTCATCTGCTGCACATTTTTAAACAGGCAGTGAGAGCTCTGAACAGGAAGGAATGTGTTTCAGCGTAATCACACTTGTTTATTTTATTTAACTTATGTCTTTTTAATGTTTTATTCTTTTAAGTCATTTTATCTTTTTTTACTGGTTGAATGTGGTGATTTATTTATTCTGTTTTTTTCCGCTGCTTTTAACCTTTAATTTAATTTATTTTGTCCTGAGAAATGACAAATGAATACATTGAATTGAATAATAATAATAAGAAGAAGAAGAAGAAGAATATAAAAATAGCAAACTGTATGAACTTATTTTTTTATTTTTACATTATTCCAAATGTGCTTTTTTCTGCTTCATAAGGACCCTTCTGAGGCAGATACCCAACTCAGAGTCCTGCACGGTTCTGATTTTGACAAACTGCAACCGCCCGTACCCGTCATGTTCAAACCCGTATCCGACCCGTTTTCCGACGGAAAAAAAAAAAAATCTGCACCCGAACCGACCCGCTATAAATGAACCCGATAACTGACCCGAACCCGGAAGAAAATGTCAGCTTAAATACAAACATTTATTGCCATGAATATACTGAACAGTGACATAGCCAAGGCAGAGCCAAATAAAAATGTTGTTAAACAGGAGCAGACAAATAATAAACTCAAAAACTATTTTTATACGTGAGCTCACACACACACACACACACACACACACACACACACACACACACACACTCACACACACACACACACACACACACACACACACACACATGCTTGAAAAACACATCATGAAGGAAGCCGACAGGAGGCAGTTATACAAGTCCAAACTAAAGAACAGTTTTTAGCCTATGAACCGCAAATTAGACCCGCGATCACCCACGTCTGACCCGAACCGAACCCGTATCCGACACAGCACAACATTTTTCACTTGTTTCGTGAAAATCTGCGGTTCACCCACGGGTCATCCACGGGTACCCGAACCCGTGCAGGACTCTGACCCAACTTACAAAAGAATGAATTTTAGTGGAAATGAGCATGTTTTGTAAAAAATTTTCTCTCTGTTTTTTATGTTTCTTGGTGTATTTTTGTGTATTTTGTGAGAAGCACAGTCGACCTACATAAAGCGTTT
>CM035783.1:53798236-53823236 GCA_020466265.1 Siphamia tubifer
GACAATATCTAAAAATATGCAAATTGTAAAATATGTCCAAATGTGGATATTAAAATGACCATAACTTTGGTTCTACTTGTGATAGAAACATCATTTTTTCACCATCTTAAACCTTAGTTTCCACTCTACCAAGATACACACATAACTCTGTTTGGATTTACACACACTTATGCCTGGTTTACTGGTGGTGGGTCACATATATGTCTGATTCTACATGCTGAATTTCAGAACGATCCATCAACAATTGTTGACGTTAGAGTGGGAACAGAGGAAATGTGTTCACGTACACAGACACACAGACAGACAGATTAGAAATCCACTGGGAGCATGGTAACTTTGCAAATGATATGAAATCAGTGATGTTGTCCAAACACAAATCTATCATCATCAGTCATTATCATGTTAAATCATCAACACGTTGAAAACGGCAAAAATTCAATGTAGCATCAGACTGGAAGTAGTGAGAGAATTGAGCTGAAATTCAGTCTGTCCTTATGTGTGTGTGTGTGTGTGTGTGTGTGTCTGCTTCAGAACGATCTGTTAAAAATTGGTGACGTTAGTGGGAACAGTGGGAATGTGTACACGTACACAAACAAACCGTTAAAGCAACGTAACTTCACAAATCTTCTCAGATTCGCAAAGTTAAAAAAATAAAAATAAATGAATAAAAAAATAAAAAAAGATAAGTAAAACATATGCCCCCCCCCCCCGCCCCTGTCCCCCACTATAAGTGCTATATGTTGTAGCTGTTGTTTATGTTACTGGTTCATCCAGAAGAGTTTATAGTGTGTTGTTATTTAACTAATTGTTTTATGGAAATAGTTCATCTTCCCCATTTATCAGAATTGTTATCACCTACAAACAATAGTTTTTCAGATCTCTGGAGGTCAAAGGTGACATGTGGCCAAATTAACTTGTGTAACACTGTTTGTGTCAAACATAGACATATCACACTATAACTTAATCAATACTGGATATATTATCATAATATTACACACACTGACACATATAACACAATTATCAATATTGCAAAAGGTCAAAGGTCAGGTTCGAATTTAGCAGAAAGGTCAAAATCACATTATTGGCTCTAATTGAAGAACAGGTTGTCATAGAAACTGGAGATTGGAACAAAATAGGAGCAAGATTAGACATTCTGTGAATACTAGTTAATATGGTTTTAGTTTGCAGCCCCTCTACCGTGTCCCCTAAAGTGACATTATAAATATGAATGTGTTCTTAGTGACTTGCCTGGATAAATAAAGGTTAAATAATAAATAAATAAATAAAATACATAAAAATGTAATAAAATAAGTTGATAAAAAAATGAATAACAAATAACAATAATAACAAACAAACACAGACATTGTCAGACAGTGTGTTCCGCCCGCTTCGTCACAAATCCGAGGCTCAGGTTCTCACACTGATGTTTATTTGGCAAACGATACAAACAACGTAGAACTAAACAAAACACACCACAATCAGTCACAAATTCATAAACGCAAACACAACCTTAAGAGTTATTAAAATAACAACCAACAAACATAACATACCACTTTTGCACGGCTTGTGGACTAAGAGAGGATGTTTCCAGCTTGTGGTTGTTGATTAAAGGACAATAAACTTGCGATTACCTTTGTGAGCATTAGACCATAATCCTGCAGCGCATCAAAGTGGGAGCTTCACACATATAGTCTGACAAACTCATTCATAGTTTCCCAAACATTTCACAGGAAGTGACAGTGACACATGCATCATGGGAAACGAAGTCTGTCTAATATATTATATTAACATTAAAATAAATTACATCAGAGTCTTAATATAATCACCATTAATGTCATAGAAAGTTATTCAATATATCAGTATATAAAAAATCCATTTTAATCTTAATTGTACACAGTGTGCAAACTAGTGCAAAATATGCAAGACATAAGTTCATGAGGGAAGACATTAAACTCCTGTGGCTGCAGCTACACAGTGTCTTGTGTAGCTCTACTGTAAATGTTTAGGTGGTTTTCAACAACACCTTTGTGGTTTCAGGTGTGTAAGTACGACTACGTGGAGGTGCGCAGCGGACTGTCGTCTGACTCTAAGCTTCATGGGAAATACTGTGGCACTGAGGTCCCTGAAGTCATCACCTCTCAGTACAACAACATGAGGATTGAGTTTAAGTCTGATAACACTGTCTCCAAGAAAGGATTCAAGGCCCATTTCTTCTCAGGTAACTTGTGTTTAAGTTTGTGCACTGGAAAAAAGTCTACATTTGATCAACTTTTATTTTTCTCATTTCTAGTCCAAATATCTCATCACACTTAAAAAAAAAAAAAAAAAAGACATCATCGCCTAAAGAGGAACTTGTCAGTGAGAAACGTTTTTAAAACAATAGATCTTGAAAATTCAGGAAATGTTACCGAGATAATTGACACTTATTCCATCGGCACATTTTGTTTAACTTGACTTAAAGGTCGGGTCGGGCAACAACCTGGTAACAACCTGTTCTCCCTCCTCCCCTCCGGCAGGCGCTACAGAGCCCTGCGCACCAAAACCACCAGACTTAAAAACAGTTTTTACCCCACTGCCATAACTTTAACTAACAGCTGATACAGTCCTGCACTGTCATACATTCACACTGATATGCACTACCTCGTGTACTTTGCACCACTCTTTTTGTATAATACTATTTATTTTTATTCTTGTACATACTATTTTATATTTTTATATTTTATATCTCTACTATTCTGAGAGTGACATTACCTGCCGGAATAGAATTCCATGTATGTGCAAATGTATCTGGCGAATAAAAACGATTCTGATTCTGATATGGGGAGGAAGGTCTGGAAATGATGACATTTCCGTGGTGATCCCGAAGAGATCCTGGATTGTGGATCACTTTGAAATGTATTCTCCATTTACCACAATGTAAAATTTCAAATTGATCCAGAATCCAGGATCTCATCAGACACTCCCAACACATCCCGAAAATGTCATCACAATCCGTCCTTAAGTTTTTGAGTTATCTTGAACCCGCTTCCCCCCCGGATCACCACCAAACTCTAATCTTTTCCAGACCCCCCCCCTCATTACCAACCTACCCTGAAAATGTCATCAACATCTGTCCATAACATTCTGAGTTATCTTAATAACTAACAAACAAACAAACAAACTGGGGCCAAAACATAACGTCCTTGCTGAACTTCTCTTCATTCAAGGGGGGGGGGGTAATTTTTTTAGTTATTACATTTATTCAGATGATTCTTCTGTTTTATTGTAATTTTTATTGCTTAATGTTTTACGAATTAACATTTTTTTTATTGCCTTATGACATTTTAACACGTAAAGTAACTTTGATTCTGATTCTTAAATGTTGTTCTGTCGTATTTTAAGTGTGACGACACATTTGGACTAGAAATGAGAAAAGTCCACTTGTATTTGTTCATGTTTGTCATGAGTGGGCAGAGTGAACATGTGTGTTTGTAAGTAAATATGTTAAATATGTTGGAAGAGTAGACTGTAGATTCCTCTGGAAGTGAAAGTGTTAAAGTGTCAGGATTGGTCTCCATTTCATTTTGGTTTTCATGGCATTTTTAATCATTCTTGCCAAGACCAAAACCACAGGCACTTCAACAAAATTCCACACATTTATTTGTTGACATCCAAGTTGGGATTTGGACTAAAAATAAATAAATAAATAAATATTCTTTCATAAGTAATCACACACTGAAAAATACAAAAAGTTTAATCTTCTTTAAAGATGATTCATATTTTAATGTTGATTAATTTATTTTTATTTTTTTTTTTTTTACCATAATCTGTGTAATATCTGAAAGAATAGTTTTCTATACTGTAGTTGCCCTCGCTGGTCTTATATTAATCAAGATAAGATATTCCTTTATTAGTCCCACTAGGGGAAATTCCAGGTTTTACAGCAGCACAGAATAGAGCAGCACAGCAACATTAATGATATAAAAAATATATAAAATTCTATGCACATCATGTACACTATTTACACTATTTACACTATTTACACTGTTGCACATGGGATTGATTGATTAATTGCACTGTATATGACTGTTAGTGGTACATTGTTGTCGGTTGTGGATTTCTGTTGTGGATCCTGACGATCAAATGTATCTGCTCTACAATTTATTTTTTAGAAAGTATCTTCTTCAAACATCAAATGTGCTAAATCTTTATGTACATGTTTACAACGGATTCGTAAATATTCCACTTGAAAGAACCTGGATCATAAGCTAGTTAGCATTAGCAACCGTTAGCTCATTAGATAACTGTGAATTAACTTCTATTTCAAAATCATTTATTGTTATGTTGCTTGAAAACAATAAATATAAATGTTTCAAATATGTTTCAGCAATTAATAATGTAAAGATAATTGAATATGTTCATGTTTTAATCAATAAACTAGCATTAACAACATTTGAATGAGAGATATATGCTAGTTACATATTTATATAAATGTAAAGAGTATAAAGTACAGATATTTATATAAATGTAAAGAGTATAAAGTACAGATATTTATATAAATGTAAAGAGTATAAAGTACATATATTTATATAAATGTAAAGAGTATAAAGTACATATATTTATATAAATATAAAGAGTATAAAGTACATATATTTATATAAATGTAAAGAGTATAAAGTACAGATATTTATATAAATGTAAAGAGTATAAAGTACATATATTTATATAAATGTAAAGAGTATAAAGTACATATATTTATATAAATATAAAGAGTATAAAGTACATATATTTATATAAATGTAAAGAGTATAAAGTACAGATATTTATATAAATGGAAAGAGTATAAAGTACATATATTTATATAAATGTAAAGAGTATAAAGTACAGATATTTATATAAATGGAAAGAGTATAAAGTACATATATTTATATAAATATAAAGAGTATAAAGTACATATATTTATATAAATGTAAAGAGTATAAAGTACATATATTTATATAAATGTACAGTATAAAGTACATATATTTATATAAATGTAAAGAGTATAAAGTACAGATATTTATATAAATGTAAAGAGTATAAAGTACATATATTTATATAAATGTAAAGAGTATAAAGTACATATATTTATATAAATGTAAAGAGTATAAAGTACATATATTTATATAAATGTAAAGAGTATAAAGTACAAATATTTATATAAATGTAAAGAGTATAAAGTACATATATTTATATAAATGTAAAGAGTATAAAGTACAGATATTTATATAAATGTAAAGAGTATAAAGTACAGATATTTATATAATTGTAAAGAGTATAAAGTACAGATATTTATATAAATGTAAAGAGTATAAAGTACAGATATTTATATAATTGTAAAGAGTATAAAGTACAGATATTTATATAAAAATGTAGGGAGTAAAAGTAAAAAGTTGCCAGAAAAATAAATACAGATATCTAAAAAATTAACTTAAGTACAGTAACGAAGTACTTTTACTTCATTACTTCCCACCTCTGAAGTACAGAATGTGAGTACTTTTACCACCTCTGAGTACGAGCACAGTTCTTAAATGAAAAAAACTCCTTTTTAGCTGAATTGGACAGAAGTGAAATGTTTTATTTCCTGTCCTCTGCTCACTATGACCTGTTTATCACTTTGACGATACTCGCTGTGTTTGTGGCTGCTTGTCTGTGTGTCTCCATGTGTCTGTCCATCTGTCTTGCTGTGTCTCCTGAGCCTCCGGCGGCTCCCGGGCCTCCTCCACCCACGCTCCTCTCCGCCCTCTCTCCCTCAGACAGGCTGGCACTGTGTCAGGAGCGCATGTTTGTGTTTGAGTCCTGCCAGGACATAAAGCGCGGCCGCTCTCCTACTCGTGGCCGTAACAACAAGCCGGCAACCTGGTCAAAGGTCAGAGGTAACATGTACCTCACAATCGGCATCTCTGATTGGCTCACATCCGCCGTGTGATACCAGAGGGAATGGATGGATCCGGTTCAGTTTGTGGATCTTTGTTTAATCCATTCTCTTTTCACAGTGAAACATGTGTTTTGTCCCAATTCCATTAAAACTAAAGTCAGTCAGTTTGAGACACTTTTTAGAAAATATCTGCTTCAGACATAAACTGTAATCTGTGTATCATTCGTTCATTTGTCTTTCAAAATAAAAGCTCAAACCTCCGCCAAGGCAACAAAAATATTTAATAACATTTCATATTTTAACCCCAGACTTTAGTTTTCTTTATCACTAACACACATGTGGGAACATTTCATTAGTTTTATTCCAGAACTATTTTAATTGTAGACAAGTGTTTATATTTTTGTTTCTAATTGTCTGTTTTTTCTATTGAAAGCAATGAAAACAGTAAAAGATAGAAGGTGTAAAAAAACAAACAAAAATAGAATAAAACAAAATCAATTTGGAGTGTTCAGACTCCACTAAGACCCCCCCCCCCCCAAATGATCTAAATAAGCCATAGGTTTCACTTTCACTTCTGTTACCAGTGGTCTGTGCTGACCAACTCAATGACCCGTGTGTCCCCCCCCCAAAAAAATTTTTTTTTATCAGTGTCTTTACTCTGGTGCACCCACACTGACTTACCCCCCACACTGTCCTGTGAGCCCAGTTCTGGTCCGGTTTTGGTCAAAGCCAAAGTAGTCCCGGCAGGTTTCCTGGGGTCAACAAAATAAAACATGTTTCTCCTTAAAACAGTATGTGTTGGAATGAGTGATTTATTTACATAACAAAACCGTCACAGAACAAAAGCTCACACCTCATAATTGTTTGCTAACAGCTGTGCACCTGCACGTAGCAGCCGCTAACACTGCCCAACAACTGATGAAAGTAGTTTGATAGGGCCTGAGCCTTGATCAGAAGTGACACTCGGTAAGTGGTCTTCCATACACCATGTTTTAACTCACGTCTGAATCCTGCGGGACTGAAAATTGTGATCTGCGTAGATCTGTAGTTTGAACAAACCAATTTGAAACTTAACAACTGTTCCATTTAATTGTACAAAAATGTTTAATCAGATTAATCGTGATAATGGATTAATCTGCATTAATGCGTTCATTTTGACAGCCCTAGTTTATAGACGACAATATTGATGATAATTTCAATCAATTTGCAATCAATAGTCATGGTCACTGCTAACAGCTGTGCGTTTTATCAAACTACTTTCATAAGTTGTTGGGCAGTGTTAGCAGCTGCTACGTGCTGTTAGCAGTGACAACGCTAGCGCATTGATCGCTATTGAGAGAAAGTAGCTACAAGCAATTACGAGGTGTGAGTTTTTGTTCCGTGACGGTTTTGTTTTGTAAATAAATCACTCATTCCAACACATACTGTTTTGAGAACAAACAGGTTTTATTTTGTTGACCCCAGGAAACCTGCCGGGACTACTTTGGACTTTGACCAAAACCTGACCAGAACTGGGCTCACAGGACACTGTGGGGGGTAAGTCAGTCTGGGTGCACCAGAGTAAAAGGGCGGAGTCAGAAGAGAGGGGCGGAGTCAGTGTGGGTGCACCAGAGTAAAAGGGCGGAGTCAGAAGAGAGGGGCGGAGTCAGTGTGGGTGCACCAGAGTAAAGACACATTCATCTGAAAAATACTGAACTGTCCCTTTAAGTGAAGCTTTTTTTTTTTTTTGCAAATGTCAAGGCGTGCATTCGTACCATGTGATAAAGCTGACACAATAACATACATACAGTACATTTCCAATTTACTTGATATGATATTTTGACATTTATTGTCTTTTCACACAAAGTGTCACAGATGAAATATCAACGCACAGTCAACATGATTTAAAACACATCTCGTGACCTAAAAGTACTTTAAAACCAGGTAAATAAATAAATGTTAGTTCCCTGTAGATTGTGACGTTAGAATCACAAACCACTATGATATTGGGACAAAACTATGATTTCTGAGAAAAAACAAACACAACAAATATCATCTACTTTCTGTTGAATTGATGAATTTGTTGGATTTCAATGAACAACTGTAGGTGGTTTGAACTCAATAACATCTACATTTATTCATTTACAATCTAGATTGATCTTTCCTGTCTTTTTTTATGAGAATAAACTGCATAAACTCTAGTGTTTGTACTGGTCTGAGCTGGACCACCTCATACAAATTCAATTAACCTTTAACCTCTGACGTGTCAGACCTGTTGTGAATGGAGTCTCAGTAGTTCAAGTGTTTTAAAGCAGCTCAGTGGAGAGGTTTTTAACGCACCCTTTAGTCAGATACAGATGATGTGTGAGTAGAGTCGCACGATATACTGTTTAAGCATCGACGTCACAATGTACGTGTTCACAATAGTCACATGACAGGTCACATGACACGTCCTGTTAATGAAGGAGACGAATGAGCTCAACATTTTCTAATTTCAATAGAACCTGACACACACTGAAAAATGAGCGACCAACAAGAGAAAATGACCCAAAACCAACAAGAGAAAATGACCTAAAACCAACAAGAGAAAATGACCCAAAACCAACAAGAGAAAATGACCTAAAACCAACAAGAGAAAATGACCCAAAACCAACAAGAGAAAATGACCTAAAACCAACAAGAGAAAATGACCCAAAACCAACAAGAGAAAATGACCTAAAACCAACAAGAGAAAATGACCTAAAACCAACAAGAGAAAATGACCCAAAACCAACAAGAGAAAATGACCCAAAACCAACAAGAGAAAATGACCCAAAACCAACAAGAGAAAATGACCTAAAACCAACAAGAGAAAATGACCCAAAACCAATAAGAGAAAATGACCCAAAACCAACAAGAGAAAATGACCCAAAACCAACAAGAGAAAATGACCCAAAACCAAAGGCTTGCTGCCAGAAAGAAAAGGAACATCAGTTATGTGGAATTATTTATTTTTCTTTTATATTATTATTTGTATCTATTTATTTGTGTGTGTGTATGTATGTATATATATATATATATATATATATATATTTTTTTTTTATGTAGTGATATTTCTATTTTCTATATTTATTTATTTTTTTATTTATGTGTATTTATTTAATTTTTTAAATGTATTTATTATTTTATTATTAAGGCCCAGTGCCAAAAAGTAAAGAAAAATCAGTTATGTGGAATTATTTATTTTTTATTTCGTTGTTTATTTTTATATATAGCTTTCTTTGTTTTAATTTATTTAATTTCTTATGAGTTAGTTTAGGTTAGGTTAGGTTAGGTTAGGTTAGTTTAGTTTAGGTTAGGTTAGGTTAGGTTAGTTTAGTTTAGGTTAGGTTAGGTTAGGTTAGTTTAGTTTAGGTTAGGTTAGGTTAGGTTAGGTTAGTTTAGTTTAGGTTAGGTTAGGTTAGGTTAGGTTCCTTAACCAGCAGAGTTAAAACAACAACAGCCTTAAATGTGTGTGTGTTAAAAGTCACTGTGATTAATTCATTAATACAAGAACCTTCCAGAAATAGATTTTGATTGGCGACTGTCCAGCACAGCTTTAGGGAGGACCACACACACACACACACACACACACACTACTAAGCCATGTGTGTGTGTGTGTGTGTGTACGTACAGTGTGTGTTTTACGTGTATAAATCTACAATGAACACTGTGTAGCATCGAGTCCAAAGCTCCTTAACCTGTGATGGTGTGAGACTGAGACCATAATAGCACTGGAATACACACACACACACACACACACACTGTCCACACACACACACACACACACACACACTGTCCACACACACACACACACACACACACACACACTGTCCACACACACACACACACACACACACACACACACACACACACTGTCCACACACACACACACACACACACACACTGTCCACACACACACACACACACACACACACTGTCCACACACACACACACACACACACACACTGTCCACACACACACACACACACACACACATATGGGTAAAAGTGTAAAAGGAGGATTTAAAAGTTTCATTAAAAACAGATCTAGTTTAATTCAGTGAAGTTAGAGTCAGTGTCTGTGTCTAATCTGTCACATCTTTTACTTCCATTCACAAACACAAACACTCAGATGTTTCTCCCACACTGTCCGTCCTGTCTGTCTGTCCTCTGTGTGTCCTGTCTGTCTGTCCTGCCTGTCCTCTGTCTGTCCTGTCTGTCCTGTCTGTCCTCTGTCCGTCCTCTGTCCGTCCTGTCCTGTCCTGTCCTGTCTGTCTGTCCTCTGTGTGTCCTGTCTCTCTGTCCTGCCTGTCCTCTGTCTGTCCTGTCTGTCCTCTCTCCGTCCTCTGTCCATCCTGTCCTGTCCATCCTGTCTGTCCTCTGTGTGTCCTGTCCGTCCTGTCTGTCTGTCTTCTCTCCGTCCTCTGTCCATCCTGTCCTGTCCGTCCTGTCTGTCCTCTGTCCATCCTGTCCTGTCTGCCCTCTGTGTGTCCTGTCCATCCTGTCTGTCTGTCCTGTCTGTCTTCTCTCCGTCCTCTGTCCATCCTGTCCTGTCCGTCCTGTCTGTCCTCTGTCCGTCCTGTCCTGTCTGTCCTCTATGTGTCCTGTCCGTCCTGTCTGTCTGTCCTGTCTGTCCTGTCTGTCCTGTCTGTCTTCTCTCCGTCCTCTGTCCGTCCTGTCCGTCTGTCCTGTCTGTCTGTCCTCTGTCCGTCCTGTGTGTCTGTCCTCTGTGTGTCCTGTCTGTCCGTCCTGTCTGTCTGTCCTCTGTCTTCCCATGCAGTGGTTTGTCCATCTGCACCTCAGTCTAACACCTCAGACCAGAGGTGGGAAGTACCAAAAGTAAACCCTGTGAAAAACATATGTCATCACATTTAAAGTAAAACATAATCACTTAAGGAGGACGTTTTTCAACAACAGATCTGGAAAATGTTCTTTCTTATTAAAAATCTGATGACAAATGCTTTGTTATTTATTTATTCTGTTATTTACTTGTTTCCAGAGTTGCATTTTTCTCAGTATAAATACTTCATTAGTGTATTTAAGTTAAAAATGTGTATCTGTACTAGACTATTTATTTTTCTGGTAACTTTTTACTTTTACTTCCTACATTTTTGCATAAATACACTGGAAAAAATCTAAATCTTACCAAGTGTATTTTTGTCATTTCTAGCCCAAATATGTCATCACACTTAAATGAACACATGATCACTTAAAGAGGACGTTTTCAGTCACATATAACAACTGATTTTTCTACAATAGATCTGGAAAACCTTATTTGACTAAATGTTAACATGAGTTTGTTGTTTTCACACCTGTGTATGTAACAGTGTCATTGTTGTCCACGTGGCAGCTCCACACACACACACACACACACACACACACACACACACACATACACACACACACACACACACACTCTTTCTCACTTGTTCCACTTCCACCCTCACATCTGACTCGTTCCCACACTGTCGAGCTTCATTTCATCACTCAGCCACACTGAGGAGGAGCCGGGGTTTTAACAAAAGCCACAAATTAAAGCATGAGCGAGTGAAAATGAGCAATGAGGAGAAAAACACCTCATCAGTCTTTAAAAAATGGCTTTAAGCCACTAAATATTGAACGAGCAGATGCACGCAACTGTGTGGTTATGACGTGTCACTCTACATTTACACAGTTTTCATCACACTCTTACATCTACACTGCAAAAAATCTGAATCTTAACAAGTGTATTTCTGGTCAAAATATTGACTAGAAATGATAAATATATTATATATTTATAATAATATTATAATACAAGGTGGGTCTGTATTATAAGTAGAATGGAACTGTCACCCAGACTAAAAAAAATTATATGAAGTGTACCATATTATAACTATTCTTATTATAACTATAATATGAATTATAACTATTATTATTATAACTATAATGTGAATTATAACTATTATTATTATAACTATAATGTGAATCATAACTATTATTATTATAACTATAATGTGAATTATAACTATTATTATTATAACTATAATGTGAATTATAACTATTATTATTATAACTATAATGTGAATTATAACTATTATTATTATAACTATAATGTGAATTATAACTATTATTATTATAACTATAATGTGAATTATAATTATTATTATTATAACTATAATGTGAATTATAACTATTATTATTATAACTATAATGTGAATTATAATTATTATTATTATAACTATAATGTGAATTATAATTATTATTATTATAACTATAATGTGAATTATAATTATTATTATTATAACTATAATGTGGTTAAAAGACTTGAATTTTCTCCAAAAACCACAGTGCACCTTATATATGGATTAATTGTGGTTGTGCTTAGTAACTGGGAATTTAGACTTTTTATCTGATAATTTTAACTTTTTACTTCATAATTAGTTCATCTGGACAAAGTCACAATGAGCTGTTACCATCGCTCTTCGTCCGTCGTCTTCCACAATTGACTAAAATCTCTTCTCCTTCCTCAATTCTCAACAGATTTCAGTTCTTATTTTATGATGTATTGAATGACTTCCTTCTGTTGACAGTAACACATCACAGCTGTGATGAGCACAGAGACATTGGAACTATCTTTTTGACTTTATCTCATAACTTACAGTGACCTTTATAGTGTGGAAAATACAGAAGCCTATATTTCTCATTTCTAGTCCAAATATCTCAATTAAATTAAAATAAAACATAATCAACTAAAGTAACTTTTCAGTGAGATTTAAAGAACTGATTTTTTCGACAAAAGATCTGGAAAATCTGATTCCAGGATTTTCACTTCACAGATAAATTTTTCTCAATTAAAGCAAAAAAAAATACATGAGAATAAAAATAAATCTGCCAAATAAATCTTGGTAAGATTTCTTGAAATGAGATTTTTTAGATCTATTGTCGAAAAATAACTTCTTATATCTTAATTATTACAAATGATACTGTCTTTTTTAAATTCAACATTTTTATTGTTATTTTCATTATTAAAACAGACAAACATCAAACCCCGCTGACAGAATGGAGGTTGAAATAGTATGAAAAGGGAAATTTAAAAAAAAAAATCTAAAATTAAATGAACTAAAAATAAGACAGGCAGGTAAGTGAGGACATAAAGCAGATAAATTAACACATTTATCTTTCAAAATTATCCATATTTTTCTTTTATCAGATCATTTTCACAGTTTGATTTGATTTTTGATTTTGATTTGAATGATTTATTTTCGAACATGTGCAAAGTGCAACAATAATCAATACAATAATAATAATAATAACAATGACATGTCCTAAAAGGAGTAGGATGAAGCATAAGTTTATTTAATTCTACCCCTTCTTCACTTCCACAATAACCTAAATTCATCTTATAGTAATATAGTGCATAGTACAAAAATGATGATAAATAAAATAATAACAATAACAATTATAACAATACCAATAATCAATAACTGAAGTACTAAACATAGACATATATACAGAAAAAAACAAAAAAAACAAATGAGCAGATATGAAAGTAGGTAACAAATAGAGTTGTTTTTTTTGTTGTTTATTGTTTTCTTTTTTCCTTCCTTCCTTCTTCTTCTTCTCCCTTTCTTTTTTCTTCCTTTTTTTCTTTCCTTTTTCTAAGTTGTCTGCATTTTGTTCTTATTTTTTATTTTATTTATTTTATTTTATTTTTCTATTCATTCACTTATTTTATTCATGTATGTAAGTTTAGATTCTGTCTTACATATTTGGACTGAAAATGATAAAAAATACACTTAGTAAGATTTAGATTTAGATCATTTTTCCCAGCATGCAGCAGGAGGTTTGGTGTAAAAGTGAAGACAGAAGCTGATCATCACTTTGTTCAGTTGGCTGCTCTCAGCACCTTTGGCCCAGAGACGACACAGCTGATGTGAAAACAGCTGTTCCAGTCAGAGTGTGAGCGCAGAGCAAACCCTGAATGTGACCCAGAAGACGAACACAAAGAGGCTTTTATTGGCCAACACACACACCCAGACTGTACACACACACAAACCTGCCAGAGTTTAACATTTTTAATGCAGACCAAAAATGTGCCAGTATTTTATTTTTAACTCTAACCTTTCCTCTAACAGTCTGACAGAAGCTGTAGCTTCATAAATGTTGACTGTGTTTTTAAGCTTTAAAGTGTTTTTATAAACACACTTTTATTAGTCTTTGGTTCATTTATTTATTTGTGTATTTGGACGCTAATGGTCAATTAGTGAGTTTTCAGTTACAAAATTACAACACCATCATTTCATTCCGTGCATTCAGTTGACAAATGTACACACACACACACACACACACACATATATATATATATATATATATATATATCCTCCACCTGAGGCAATTTTAATAAGCAATTTGATTTTAATTATTAATCACTCACTCTCGTCACTCGTCATCTGAACCCGCTTTATCACAGGGGTCACAGGGGTCACTGGGGGTCTAACCCAGATACAATGGGTGAAGGCGGGGTCAGAGGTCACCCTGTATGAGTCTCCAGTTCATCTCAGGACTGAACATATATAGACAAACAATCACTGTCACATTCACACCTATGGGTGATTTAGATTAACCAGTTAACCTGTTAACCAGTTAACCAGTTAACCAGTTAACCTATCAGTGCATGTGTTTGGATGGTGGGAGGACACTTCACCCTCCTTTTACCTCCAGTGCCACTGACTCTGGGGTTCTGTCAGTCTGCCCCAAATGTAGTTTACCACCACCAGAGGGAGCATGTGAGAGTGAATGAATAATGGATGAATTGTGTAAAAGGCTTTTGGGTGCCTTGATTGATTGATTGATTGATTGATTGATTGATTGATTGGTTGATTGATTGATTGATTGATTGATTGATTGATTGATTACTTTATTCCAGACACCAGTGTTCCATAAAAATACAATACAGTTAAAGACACAACTTATTAAAGAGCATATTAAAAATAAACAGTTACAGACACAACTACTAAAAACATATTAAACAAAAGATTGATAAAGACATCGTCTCTAATGTTTCCATAAACCAGAGGTATACCTTATATCGCTCTGTTTGGTTTCAATAAGTGCACTTATTACCGTATTTTCTGACAGTAACAGTCGACACATAAAAATTTAAAAGCACTATAGAAATCGAATCCATTATTAATCTCACCCAACATTGTTTGGGAGAGATTATAGTAATGTGTGTGTGTGTGTGTGTGTGTGTGTCCACAGAGACATATCATGCTATAACTCAATGAATATTTGAGATATCACCATGAAACTACATGGACATATACATGTAGCTACTGTGCATCAGATACAATGATCCATTTGAGTAAAGGTCAAAGGTCAAGGTCACAATTAACTAAAAATTCAAAATCACATTATGGGTTCTAACTCCAGAACAGAGGGTCACAGAACTTTCAGATTGGTACCAAACGACGCAGAATAAAGATTTATACAATTCTTATAATTGGTGTTATCACCTACGACCAATAGTTTTTGACATCTGTGGAGGTCAAAGGTGTTACATATTACACACACTGACACATATATACATATAACCAAATTATCAATATTGCAAAAGGTCAAAGGTCAAGGTCGCATTTAGCAGAAATGTCAAAATCACATCATTGGCTCTAATTCAAGAACAGTTTGTCAGGTTTCTGTCCACATCTGTGTCTGTCTTCTCGTCTTCGCTGACCTTGCGCTCCTCGTTTTAATTCCATTTCTTTCTGCCCGTCTCTATTGGGTGTCCCCCGCTGTCTGTCTGTCTGTGTGTTTCTTCCTCCCCTTTTTGGGACAGCGTCCTCCCTCACTCTCCCTCCCTCCCTCCTCACCCCTGCTCGTCTCCCGTCAGTTTCCTCACCAGTGACGTGTTGCATGTGTGTCTCTCACAGACAAAGATGAGTGCAGCAAGGACAACGGCGGCTGCCAGCACGAGTGCATCAACACGGTGGGCTCGTACGTTTGTCAGTGTCGTCATGGCTTTGTACTGCATGAGAACAAACATGACTGTAAGGAAGGTGGGTTTCACGTCCACTCACATACACACTGGCACCACATGCATGTCCTCACACACTCACACATGCATGTATTTGTGCATAAAAACAGCCATCGTTCGTCCTACAGCCCCTACCCCGTCCACTCACACCACAGTCCACATGACCACAGGACGTCTGTCACCATTTGAAGAAAATACAGTCATGGAAATAATTATTAGACCACCCCTTGTTCTGTTTTCTTCAGTTTCTTGTTCATTTTAATTCTTGGTAAATCTGAAGGTGTATGTTTTTTTTTATTTATTTAATCTTTATTTAACCAAGAAATGAATCAAATTAATCAAACTTTATTTATAGAGCACTTTACAACAACATAAAATACATAAAGGATCATTGTTCATTTTGTTCCCATTTTTCATTTTAATCTTTTGTCAAAGTTCATTCTTAGTTTTAGTCACTTTTAATCTTTCAAAAATATATTTTTAGTCATATTTTAGTCAACTAAATGTCTCAACATTTTATTCTACTTTTAGTCGGATGTTAACACAAGGTATTTTATTCCAGTTTAGTCCAAACATGTCAGTCTTTTTCTATTCATTTAGGAATATTCTTGTGTATTATTTCCAGTTGAGTTATGATTAAATGTCCGATTGAATTGACTTGAATGAATAAATCCTCAGTGTTTCTTCAATTTATTACAAATATCAACATATAAAAAACATTACAACACTACAGCTACCTTTATAACTGAACAAACACACTGAAATTAAATACAAATTGAAGATCACAGTAGCCTATATAAAATATTGTACAGATAAAATGTTCTGAAAAATAAGAATAAGAATAAGAATAATACATCACAAAACCTAGTAGACCAATTCAAAAGAATGTGTTACCAGATGTAGGTCTACAGTAGAACACTTGTGTAAAACATATATGTGACCCACCATCAGTAAACCAGGCATAAGTGTGTGTAAATCCAAACAGAGTTATGTGTGTATCTTGGTAGAGTGGAAACTAAGGTTTAAGATGGTGAAAAAATGATGTTTCTATCACAAGTAGAACCAAAGTTATGGTCATTTTAATATCCACATTTGGACATATTTTACAATTTGCATATTTTTAGATATTGTCCGTTAAAGTTTTGGACTGTTTTGGGGTAGGAAGTCCTTAGCAACGCATAATAATTTGTATCCGATTGACACAAATTGTTGACAGATGTTAAAGGACACTCTGATGGACATGTCACAGAAGTTTTATATATTATAATAATAGGACAGAAGTGTGACGTATTATAATCATTTGGCTTACACCATTGGACAGAACATTCAATATAAGCTTTTACCTCGTACCAAACACTTGGGTGTTTACCCACGGAACGGAGATCGTTTTGTTCGGCGAAAAGAGGTGGAAGTCGTCTTTGTCTTTGCTCAGCAATACCTGAACTTTTGTCACCGCTTAAATAATTGACTCAATAAACACCTTTGTTGATTGGATTTCAATGTAATGACCACAGGAAGTGAACATAGAGGTGTTAAGGTACCGTTTTTTGATAAGGTGTAAACACTAATAACAAATCACCTTCCAGCCTAAATTTGGCTGTAGCTCTGAACGGCTCAGCGCGACTTATGCCTGGTTTCGTGGTGGTGGGTCACATATACTGTTCATACACTCTAACATATTCTAAATAATGAATCACAAAAACCCAAATAGAGCTGATTCAATAGAAAAATGGAGGTCGACAGTAGAAGCACAATATGAAAACATGTGACATTTAATCAATAAATCAGTCGTAACGTCTTTTGGGAGTTGAGGTTTATTAGTAGAAGTGTGTTTTTATGCTAAGCTAAATATGCAGTGTTACATATGAGGACATTTGTCCACAAGAGTTTTTAGTGCACAGAACTAAAAACCTTGGCTGTGTCTGAAACCATTCACTCACTTCCTACATAGGGAAGTAAACGTAGTGTTCTACAGAGTGAAACATTTCAGACACTACTACGGGCGCTGTTTAATCTCGTCATCACTGTTCAACAATTAAAACGTAACAGTGTCGTGTCTCACAAAGTTAAAACACTTTTTAATTTTTTTATAGTCTTTGCAATAAAATAAAAAAAAAATCGGATTAACTGTTATTAACTGTTATTAACTATTATTAACTGTTATTAGCTGTTATTAACTGTTATTAACTGTTATTAACTGTTATTAACTGTTATTAACTGTTATTAACTGTTATTAACTGTTAAATAACTCTTGTCTGGCACCTGTCATCCAACAGACAGTTAATGTTTATCGTTACTGAACAGCTGTAGTTCTGTCAGTATTTCGTCCAATCTCTGTCCGTGTTTCTTTTCATCATAAATCTCTTCGTCCTTCTGTTATTTTTTGATTCCTGCAGTGCATGATGGGATATAGTGCTTTGGTTAGTGACCATCGATGTCCATGGATTATAGGATACATTGATTGACTATATAGTGATTATGAATAGTTAACTAAAGCTTGGGAAACACAAAATGGTGTGATCCTTATACAGTGAACTATAGAGGGGGGAGGGGGGGTGGGTTTGGACAGAGCCTTTTTCTCCAGGGTGCTTTCTGAGAACGTGTGCTGTTGCTAAGTTACACGAACGTCTCACACACTTCCTGTTAGATATGTGATATGTGTAAACAATAAGACACTGTGGTTGTCCCGCCTCCTCCTTGCTTTTGATTGGTCAGGAAGACGAGCGCAGCCAACTCACGGCGCTCGGACATTTTCGTCTTGTTTTTCTTTGTCAACAAACGTGAACATTGTCACGGTTATCGTCAGTGTTTTTAGAACAGCTGTGTCGTCCACCAACATCTGACGAAATTAACACTGTAAAGGATTTAGTCGACCTCAAAACAATTCAAATAATGCACAAAGTAAATCAAAGTCAGTTCCTACAGAGTGTCCAAAGGTGACGAAAAACAAAGACAAGCTTTATTTTCAAAAACAGCCTGTACGCACCGACTGAAAAATGCTTTGTTTGTCAGTTAAAGGAGTTAATGTGTGGAACAACTGAAAACATGAAACCTTTAAACAAGTTTTTATGAAGCAGATTCTAAATGGATTCAAGAAATTAATTAAAATATGAATCTGTAACAAGGAACAAGTTGACCTTTTTTCTGATGCGCTTTATTTTCTTCTGTTGAGTGTATATATATATATATATATATATATATATATATATATATATATATATGTAGATGTAGTTCCGCTGAGAGACAAGAATACTGTGTCCAAACTGCTGCCTGTTCCTTAAATCAGATTATTTTGTTTGTCATGAGGTTGCAAAGGTTTCCAAACAATGACTCCTTTATGTGCAATAAAATAAAATAAATTAAATCAAACCAGTGCTTGAATAAAACAGTCACTGCTCTGATGGTTTATACATGTGGAGTTTAATTTACTGCCTCCAGTTCAGTATGAAAACAGATTTTTTTTTTCACATTTTGTTGAAACGTAACTGAATTTTACTTAATGTGATTTAAGAAGCGCCTTAACGTTGTTTCAACTAAACCTTGGGTGGTATTTAGTCAAAAAGTTGACACATTGATTTTTCAGTTTTTATTGTAAATCAGTTCTAAACATTTATTATTATCATCTCCTCGGTCACTAATAATCAGTATCAGTTGTAAATAAACCAGAGCAGTAAACCTCGTCCACCACAGGTGTCAAACATAAGACTCACCAAAGGGTTCAATCTGACCTGTAGAAGAAATGACACTGACACTGAAATGACACTGACACTGAAATGACACTGACACTGAAATGACACTGACACTGAAATGACACTGACACTGAAATGACACTGACACTGAAATGACACTGACACTGAAATGACACTGACACTGAAATGACACCAAAGTGTGTTCACACTAACTCTAATAAAGTTGAAACAACATCACACTTCAGTGGTAATAAGTAGAGGGTCCCTAAAGACAAACACAAGTGTCCTCATGTCCTCAGATAGTGTGTCCACAGTTACTGGTCTACACACATGGACCTGTGGACATAAGACGACTGAGGATGAAGACAAATGTATTCTCCATTTACCACAATGTAAAATTTCAAACTGATCCAGAATCCAGGATCTCTTCTGGATCACCACCAACATCTAATCATTTGTTTTTCGTGTGACGCTAACAACAAGTCATGACATTTTCATCCAGATCCGTCCATAACTTTTTCAGTTATCTGGCTACATAACAAAAAGACAAACAGACAAAAACATAACCTCCTAAAAACACAGTCCAGTATTTCATTATAAATATAAATGCAGCTGTTTACATCTGCAAAGCTTAGACTATTGACCAGAGCGTCCAACTGTCCACTGGACAATAGACTATTAGGGTCTTCGTCCTCAGTCGTCTTATGAACACAGAGGTCCATGTCTGTAGACCAGTAACTGTGGACACACTATCTGAGGACATGAAGACCTGAGGACACTTGGGTTTGTCTTTAGGGACCCTGTCTGTAAACACAGTTTAGTGTCAATGATAAAGACATGTCCTCATCACTTCCATATTAACACAGTTTAGTGTCAGTGATAAAGACATGTCCTCATCACTTCCATATTAACACAGTTTAGTGTCAGTGATAAAGACATGTCCTCATCACTTCCATCTTAACACAGTTTAGTGTCAATGATAAAGACATGTCCTCATCACTTCCATCTTAACACAGTTTAGTGTCAATGATAAAGACATGTCCTCATCACTTCCATCTTAACACAGTTTGGCTCAAAACAGCAAAATCAAAATGTCTTCATTCACATTGAAATGGTGTGATTTTAATGTTAACTCCATGTATGTTCTAACAATCATCTAAAATAAACATGGAGCTAAAATAAATGTTACTCTGGATAATGTCTTTAATGTGTGTCCTGTCAGTTTGACACCCCTGGTCTAATCTAAATTTAAAAGTTGACAAAACAACAACACGACAGAACATGAGTTATTAAATCTGCTTTAACTGGGATGAACCTGGAGGTTCTGTTTGACAAACTGAGACACGACACAAGGGTTCAGAACCATAGAAACGATTCTTTACTCACTGTGATGGACACACACACACACACACACACACACACACATACACACACACACACACACACACACACACACACACACACACACACATACACACACACACACACACACATACACACACACACACATACACACACACACACACACACACACACACACACACACACACACACACACACACACACACACACACACACACACACACACACACACACACACATACACACACACACACACACACACACACATACACACACACACACACACACACACACACACACACACACACACACACACACACACACACACACACACACACATACACACACACACACATACACACACACACACACATACACACACACACACACACACATACACACACACACACATACACACACACACACACACACACATACACACACACACACACACACACACACACACACACACATACACACACACACACACACACACACACACACACTTGTACCAGTAAAAGCTGAAGTGACTGTTTGAAGTTGAACTTTTGAACGTTGGTACTCATACATGGCAGAACACGTACACACTTCACTAAAGGCTCCTGTGCTGCTCATAAAAACACTCATGTTTCAAACATCTGGGAACATAAAAGCTGCACATGTGTGTGTGTGTGTGTGTGTGTGTGTGTGTGTGTGTTTACATGTGTATTAGACCTGCTTCACCCACTAACTGTACGGTGGCCACAGGGGCACAGGCACCGCAACGACAAAACACTGCAAACACAAGAAAGATGCAACAACTAAAAACACAAACACATAAAACAAATGAAACATAAGTGAAGTTAATGTTAAAGTGACGCAATAAGTGAAGCAAAGCAGAAGGAAAAATATACAAACCCCAAAACAACTGCAAGAGAGAAACACTGATAATTCACTCCACAACAAAATGGAAGTTCACCAAAATAAAACAGGTTCACCAAAATAAAACAGGTTCACCAAAATAAAACGGGTTCACCAAAATAAAACGGGTTCACCAAAATAAAACGGGTTCACCAAAATAAAACAGGTGCACCAAAATAAAACGGGTTCACCAAAATAAAACAGAAGAAGAAGACGAAGTTGAGGTTCAGTAATTAAAGTGTGAAAAGGTTCGTTTCTGTCACGACCTTTCCTCCAGTGACCTTTGACCTAGTGCTCTCCAGATCCACCTGGTCCTGCTCCGTGCAGCTGCAAATCGTTGCTGATCTGTAATATTTAAATGAAGCTGGTGCAGGACCATTTAGCTTTGTCACCTCCATAACTTTGTCTAAATAACCTGGACAGTTTTCACACCACAGACTCTGGATGATCTTTAGTTTTGTCTCTGTGTCATGATTTTACTGTTTATTATTAAATTATTTTTGCCTTCAGGACTGTGCATCTGAGTCCTTCCCGTCACCTCACCCCATCATGAAATTTCCCTTTGTCTTTTTTAAACACTTGACCATAACCTGCTACGACACAAGCACCTCTGATGACTAAACATTTACAAACTGACCTGATATTACTGAACCTCAACTTCGTCTTCTTCTTCTGTTTTATTTGGGTGCACCTGTTTTATTTTGGTGAACCTGTTTTATTTTGATGAACCTGTTTTATTTTGGTGAAACACTTTTATTTTGGTGAACTTCCATTTTGTTGTGGAGTGAATTATCAGTGTTTCTCTCTTGCAGTTGTTTTGGGGTTTGTATATTTTTCCTTCTGCTTTGCTTCACTTATTGCGTCACTTTAACATTAACTTCACTTATGTTTCATTTGTTTTATGTGTTTGTGTTTTTGGTTGTTGCATCTTT
The DNA here is from genome assembly GCA_020466265.1 of Siphamia tubifer. Taxonomy (NCBI): domain Eukaryota; kingdom Metazoa; phylum Chordata; class Actinopteri; order Kurtiformes; family Apogonidae; genus Siphamia; species Siphamia tubifer. The sequence continues at coordinate 53,821,027 of CM035783.1, forward strand.
CTTGTGTTTGCAGTGTTTTGTCGCTGCGGTGCCTGTGCCCCTGTGGCCACCCCATGTTTGACCCTCTAACTGCAGCCATGTAACTCACACTTCTCCTCACACAGCTTCTGTCACTGTCTGCTTATGGTTAATATGGTTTAACCTACACTAGGGCTGCACTATGTTGGGGTTTGAACTGTGCGATATATATATATATATACAAAAATGACTTTGTTCCAAAAGTTTTTCGTACGATGAATTTTTCGGAAATAGTCAGATTTTACATGTAAAAAGCTCTGTTTGAATACTAACCCGAGTAAACTGACAAAAATAATTAGGAACAGGAACAAAGTAAGTTAATTTTGTTGGTAGTTTTTTTTATTTTTCTACATTTTACTTTTTATTAAATTCTTTTTTCTTTAATTTTGCTCCATCTGTGTCTTACTTTCTTCATGTTACCAATAATTTTGTCAGTTTATTATTCATTTTTGTTCATTTTATTGATGACTTTGGCCATTTTTGTTCATTTTGTTGGTTAATTTTTATTTATTTTTTTTACTGTGAAACTGCTAAAGTTTCAGGCGTTAAAGGGTTAAACTGAATCATGTGGAAGAGGGAAATATTTAAATCATGTAGAACACCGGCCCTCAGGGACTGGATGTGGACACCCCCTGTAGTAGGGTGTGAGGATCTATGCATTTTTGTGAAAGGTGACTTCTGTATGAACTATATTACACATTTTCTTTCCATTCTTTCCGTTGTTTTGTTGTAAACTCATCCATCTCATGCTGTGTACGAGGTCATTGTGTGTAAATAAAAGTGGTGTCTGTCACATGTGCCTCTTTCCTCCCATGTCCGTCATTATGTCTGTGAACGTCACGAAAACTAACACAAATGTGCAGCTTTTAATGGAATAATAACTTTATCACAAACATAATAACAGTCGCCTACAAATGTATTACATTTATAGTTGTAATAACATCCAATTAATGTTATAAATTAGTCGTTGACTGTTGTTATGTTTGTAACGACCACAGCGAGGAACTACTGGGTCCTTAATGAGTAAATAAAAGCTCTTTGGTAAATGGTTAAAACACTCTTTGGTAAATGGTTAAAACACTCTTTGGTAAATGGTTAAAACACTCTTTGGTAAATGGTTAAAACACTCTTTGGTAAATGGTTAAAACACTCTTTGGTAAATGGTTAAAATACTCTTTGGTAAATGGTTAAAACACTCTTTGGTAAATGGTTAAAACACTCTTTGGTAAATGGTAAAAACACTCTTTGGTAAATGGTTAAAACAGTCTTTGGTAAATGGTTAAAACACTCTTTAGTAAATGGTTAAAACACTCTTTGGTAAATGGTTAAAACACTCTTTGGTAAATGGTTAAAACACTCTTTGGTAAATGGTAAAAACACTCTTTGGTAAATGGTTAAAACAGTCTTTGGTAAATGGTTAAAACACTCTTTAGTAAATGGTTAAAACACTCTTTGGTAAATGGTAAAAACACTCTTTAGTAAATGGTTAAAACACTCTTTGGTAAATGGTTAAAATACTCTTTGGTAAATGGTTAAAACACTCTTTGGTAAATGGTTAAAACACTCTTTAGTAAATGGTTAAAACAGTCTTTGGTAAATGGTTAAAACACTCTTTGGTAAATGGTTAAAACACTCTTTAGTAAATGGTTAAAAACACTCTTTGGTAAATGGTTAAAACACTCTTTGGTAAATGGTTAAAACACTCTTTGGTAAATGGTAAAAACACTCTTTAGTAAATGGTTAAAACACTCTTTGGTAAATGGTTAAAACACTCTTTGGTAAATGGTTAAAACACTCTTTAGTAAATGGTTAAAACAGTCTTTGGTAAATGGTTAAAACACTCTTTGGTAAATGGTTAAAACACTCTTTAGTAAATGGTTAAAAACACTCTTTGGTAAATGGTTAAAACACTCTTTGGTAAATGGTTAAAATACTCTTTGGTAAATGGTTAAAATACTCTTTGGTAAATGGTTAAAATACTCTTTGGTAAATGGTAAAAACACTCTTTGGTAAATGGTTAAAACACTCTTTGGTAAATGGTTAAAACACTCTTTGGTAAATGGTTAAAACACTCTTTGGTAAATGGTTAAAACACTCTTTGGTAAATGGTTAAAACGCTCTTTGGTAAATGGTTAAAACATTCTTTGGTAAATGGTTAAAACACTCTTTAGTAAATGGTTAAAACACTCTTT